>JAJONR010001893.1:0-86963 GCA_029582245.1 Solanum etuberosum | reverse complement strand
TTGAAAGAGCAGTTGAAAGACCTTCTAGATAAGGGCTTCATCAGACCTAGTATTTCTCCATGGGGTGCACCAGTGTTGTTTGTGAAAAAGAAAGATGGTTCTCTCAGGATGTGCATTGACTATCGGCAGTTGAACAAAGTCACAATCAAGAATAAGTATCCCATACCTAGGATTGATGACTTGTTTGACCAGCTTCAGGGTGCTAGTCATTTTTTTGAATATAGACCTCAGATCTGGCTATCATCAGCTCAAAGTTAGAGATAGTGACATTCCAAAAACACCCTACAGAACTCGGTATGGACATTACGAATTTGTAGTTATGTCATTTGGACTAACCAATGCTCCTGCAGCTTTCATGGATTTGATGAACAGAGTGTTCAAGCAGTATTTGGACTTGTTCATGATTGTCTTTATTGAGGATATCCTCATTTACTCTAGGAATAAGGAAGAACATGCGACTCATTTGAGAGGTGTTCTGCAAACTCTCAAAGATCGCCAGTTGTTTGCTAAGTTTAGAAAATGTGAGTTTTGGTTACAATCAGTTGCTTTCCTCAGGCATATTGTATCTAGCGAAAGGATCCGAATGGATTCTCAGAAAATAGAAGCGGTGAAACAATGGCCCAGACCTACCTCTCCTACAGATTTCAGAAGTTTCTTGGGTCTAGCTGGTTATTACAGAAGGTGCGTGGAAGGATTTTCATCCATACCTTCTCTATTGACTAAGTCATCTCAGATAGAGGTCCACAGTTTACCTCTCATTTTTTGAAGTCATTTCAGAAAGGTCTTGGTACTCAGGTTAATCTTAGCACAGCGTTTCATCCACAGATGGATGGTCATGCAGAACGTACCATTCAAACCATAGAGGAAATGTTGAGAGCTTATGTGATCGAATTCTAGGGTAGTTGGGATTATCACGTTCCTCCTATAGAGTTCGCCTACAATAACAGCTACCATTCCAGCATTCAGATGACCCCTTATGAGGCATTGTATGGGCATCGATGTAGATCTCCAGTTGGTTGGTTTGAAGTAGGTGAAGCAGCCTTGATAGGACCAGATTTGGTTCATGATGCTATGGAAAAAGTGCAGCTCATCAAAGATAGACTTAAGATAGCCCAGAGTCGCTAGAAGTCCTATGCAGATATATGGAGAAGGGAGTTGGAGTTCCAAGTTGATGATTGGGTTTTCCTGAAAGTGTCATCTATGAAGGGGTTGATGAGGTTTGGCAAGAAAGGGATGCTCAGTCCTAGATATGTAGGCCCTGACAAGATCTTGAAAAGGGTTGGTAAAGTGGCGTACGAGTAAGAGTTGCCAGCAGAACTAGCAGCAGTGCATTCGGTCTTTCACGTTTCGTTGTTGAAGAAGTGTGTTGGTGATCCAGCATCCATAGTACCTTTAGAGAGTGTGGCTGTGAAAGATATTCTCACTTATGAGGATGTGCCAGTTGAGAGTTTCAGTTTTTGCTAGATTTAGCGGGGGCATGTCCTAGTATCTCTAGTTAGTTAGAGGCTTTATTTCAGACATATTTAGAATCAATTTTATATTTGAGTTTGATATTTCGGTTGTTGTTAAACACTTAGATTATTTATCAAGATTTAGAATGGGTATTCCCTATAATTTCAGTGTACATGATTATTTAAACTTCCACATAGTATTATATTATTTCAGTTATCATAATATGCTTATGTTATGCCAACAGGGTTAGCTTGGGGTCACTCGTGATCCTAGGTCCCGTGTCCGCATCCTGGGGGTAGCTTAGGGTGTGATATTGATCAAATTTTATACCCGAGCCATCTTTAGTTAGTGTGCCGATGTTGTAACTGAGCCAATCATTTATGGATATCCCCATTTTAAGCATGGTACCCAAGCAAATTGTTAGTATATACGAGACGTGTTATCTAAGCCAACCTTGGGGATATCCTGTACCAGGCGTTGTTTGCAAGCCAACCATCAAACACAAATAATCATTCACAATCACACAAAATGAACAATAACACTTGAAACCATAACTGGTTTATTGCATGAGATTATTAACACGTTGTCATTATATATGCTTTTCTATGGTTTCCCCTTTGTGCATACATAAGTGATTCAACAGGCTGTAAACATACTTACCTATATCTATTAGACCATGCAAACCATCATAACCAGGAAACTGAAGGTTATACAAGAAGTAGTGAACAAAACCCCTAGACATTATCTCGTCTACAACCTTAACAACAATAAATAACAACCTATAACAATCCAGACTATGTGTCTTAAGTCCTATGCATGAAATATCCAAACCTCTACAATATAAAATACAAAACACGAGTCTAACCACTCAATTGAAGGAAACATGGCCTCCTAGGCTCCAACCATCATATGGTTAACCTTGCCCATGAACTTCTGACTCCACGGATGCAAACAATGACGAACGAGAATTAATATTCCTTAGGCTTTCATCTTTCTTGCATTGTAATTCTACCCCGTCATTGCTCCCTTACCTCGAGTGCCTTTGGAGGATTTTTGGAGCAACCTTCGTCTATTTTCTTCTTCCAAAAGGGGGTAGGAAAATAAAAGACGACACAATAATTAGGTTGCAATTTTTTTTGTTAGCCCGCTATAGCAGCACGACCATAGCGAAAAGCCTCCCGCTATGGCCGACTGATGTCACCTGACCAAAAATTCAATTTGGGGCAAAATAGTTTATTGCTCAAAATTTAAAATTTCCTGCACCGCACTTCCCAACTTTTGGGACTTTGCATGAAGTGACCTTTCGTAACAACGGATCGGGTCGTTACAGTGTCGATGAGAGAGAACCTAGGAAAAATGATTGACAAATCTAATTTTGACCAAACTCATTTTCATCGGTTTGAAGAAAGGCTCGATGTAGATTTAAAGTATTATGGCAAAACCTCAATGTCATATTTATAAACTTATTATAGGATATAAGTGGAGTATAAAAGCATCTGAAACTATAGTAAAACAAATTGCGACATTTATTTCGCGGCAATAATATACCTGTCGTTACATTATAAATAGCGGCAATAAAAATATGAATATTTATCACAAGCACTTATATATATACTGGTAAAGACTTTTGCGACTTTGAATCCAATGACATTAACTCAATTACCGCTAAATATTTTATATGTAAAACAATCTTACTCCCATTAAATGTCTCTTTTCTTGTAGTGTGATTATGGTATTAGTCCTTAGTTTGGTTAGTTTTATTTAAACCTTTGGAGTTTATGGGAACTCTATATAAATTCTGCATTTAAACCTGCTTCTGTATCTTTAAATGTTTAGAATTGAGTTAGTTGGTTAGTAGTAATGGTTCTCCCACCGGAGGGTCAGTGTGGCTGCCAATCCCGACGGTCTGGATCGTGACAGATTCGACAGGAAAAGAATCTACAATTGATTCGTTCCACGCGCTATCTTCAAAAAAAAATATTTCTTAGGTACTTGCAATTTATTGGGGGATTAGAGATCATGAAAGGTTATTTCCAATCTCGTCTCCTTGATCTCTTCAACAACAATTTATAAAATGTAGAATCATTCGAAACATAATATTTTCCAATTTTGAAAAATGATGAACGTCCGAAAATCATGAGTTGAGATATAGAGCAATATGCAGTTGAGGAGAGAATGTGAGGAACAAAAAGAGTTGTTGAACACTCATTTCTCAATGTAAAATCATCAATTTTCTTTCATTAAATATAATATAGTTATTACATGGATTATTAGTTTGGAAATTGATTTTATTGTATTTTTATGTAGAATCAAAGATCATGTAAAGTTATTTTGAAATATATTTTTTTCATTTTAGTTTTATAGTCTTCTCTTTAACTAGCTACACAATTAGATACGTTAATTAATCCTCTGTTTTAAGGATGGAGAAAAATAAAGACAGAAGAAGAAATATTTCATTCACTTCAATTCTTAATTTCTTCCTTTCCTCACTGGCTTCATTATTTTTTTACACAAAGGATTTCTATATAAAAAATGGAAGAACTTAATTGAGAGAATAAACAAGGAGGATGAATTTTAAGAATGAAAAGTAGCAAGATCTGTTTTATATTTTTAAAAGAATGTCTCCAACATTGTATATATCTAAGATAAAATGAAAATGCAAAATAAAACAACTAACTATGATTTTATGGTGGCCTCAGTAATAAATGTAATGTTTTACATTTCATAACGTTTATAAAGTTTTTATTGCCTTATATTTGATTTTCATATATTCTTTTAATTACATTGGCTACAAGAAAATTTTACACACCTCAATTAATTCAATGTATACATGTACCCGAAAAGTCTATTTATCCACCGATGCCCTCATGCATGAAAAATAATTCTTAATATTTTTAGCCTCTTTGAACATTTGGGCTCACTATAGTCTAGTCCAACTTCATTGACCACTAAGGTATATCATGACTTCAACACAGTCTCATCATAAATTTACATTTCATAATAATCTAATAGCATTAAAAGATTTAGACATTTAGTACATACAAATTAGCCACCGATTTTGAAACAGACAACAACATATAACTTTTTTCCAAATGTGATTTTTTTTTGTAGTATAATTACTTTCTTTCTTTATCAGCTCCAATATTTTATTTTATTTTTTCATTTTTTTTTACGGGCTCCAACATTTTCACAAAGAATCATCATACCCAAATTGCTACCTAGTAAAGAAATAAATTTAGAGAATAGTGGAAGAAAGAAAGAAAAATTAGAATCTAACAAGAAATATTGGTTTCCTTTTGATCTCGTTATTGAAATATTCTTAAGGCTTCCAGTGAAATCTCTCTTGTGGTTCAGGTTTGTTTCTAAAACATGGATTGCTTTTATCTGCAGCCCTATGTTTATCAAGTATCATATGAGTTTATAAGCTTATAAAAAAGAATACAACAATCATAGGCTTATGTTGAGGACTGCCCATCCTGAAAATAATCTTAATAGTTCATCTCTTAAATCTTTACTTTATGAATCTGTTGTTGAGAAATTAGATATGAATTATCCTATGAAAAACTCTAGTAGATATTCTTTGGCTAGGAGTTCTGTAAATGGATTGATTTGTCTTAAAAATATTAGAAAAGTATTATTACTAGGGAACCCAACAATAAGAAAGTATAGGTAATTACCTGATTTTAAACCTAAAGTGAGCATTGTTGGCCATTTCTTATACGGTTTTTGATATGATAAGATCCATGATGTTCATTATAAGTAGTGCATATTTTTATTAATATTGACCGTCATTGTGATTTTCAAGAGATCAATATATACATATAGTCTAATAAATGATTCTTGGCGAAGAATTAATTACCCTCATAATGGGACACAATTAATTAGTTAAGGTAAGTTTATCAATAGGAAGCTTAATTGGGCTACTACTTTTGGTCTTGGTTACGAAAGGGAATGAAGTATAACTTCTTTTGATTTGGATGATGAGAAATTAAGAAAGGTGGAACGACCCTGCTATGGAGAAACGGAAGATATTCTTATGTTGGGAGCATTGAGAAGTAGCCTTTCTATTCTTTGTAATAATTCGACTTTACAAGTAGTTGTGTTGTCTATGAAGGAGTATGGAATAAATAATCTTGGATAAAAATATTTACCATCATTTATACTATAGAACCTATGAATTATTTTCTTTCTCAATCTTTTTGTTTGTCAAAAGGTGGTAAATTATTTATTATGTTCGAATCAACTTTTATGATATACAATCCAGAGGATATCTCGATCAGAATTTTGAAGTCTCCTAAATTTTGTAATGGTCTTACTTTGGATAGGTATATTTAAAGTCTAGTTTGTCCCCTTTTACAAAAAGAACCAACAATACAACAAAAATTAAGGCGGCAAAATCTCTGATGATTTTAACACGTTTAAGTAAGGTTGAATGAGTTCCACCTTATGCATTTTGTAAGGTGCTGTCATAATGGAATAAACAATAGAAAGGATTCCATAGCAGCATGAAAGAACTGGCCCACCCTTGAAATCCGATCTCGATCACTGATCTCCTAGCTGTGGTCTATCAATAGCCGCCTGAAGATGTCTTGTACTCAACAAAGAACGAGCATGTGCAGTATCAGTACACAACCATAGTGTACTGGTAGGATCACGCGACTATTCCAGTAGTGAAACATATATAAGCAGTCACAACATAGCAAACACGCATATACACAATATACACATATGTATCAATAACACGTATATATGACAAGTTAATGGCCCTCTCATGGAACCCATACCCAAATTGTTAGTGTGCCGGAACGTGACACCCGATCCTAATTAGTGTGTCGGAACATGACACCTGATCCAATGTATGTGTCAGAACGTGACACCCGATCCCAATTAGTGTGTCAGAATGTGACACCCGATCCAATATATGTGTCGGACCGTGACACCCGATCCAATCATCATACCACAATCACAATAACAATGTACATTCTCATAATCATACAATCAAGTGGTTATTCGTGGCATACAATAGTTCATTCATACTCATTTACATTAGGTTTGATAAATAGTGCTACATTCATATACATACATGCATTACAATGCAGCAAATACCAACATACATCAAACAAACATAAAATCAAATCATTACCTACCTTGAAACCAAGCTTGAATCCCCTTAAGGCACTTGAATCTTCCCTTTACGGATTCTTTCCGCTTG
The DNA here is from genome assembly GCA_029582245.1 of Solanum etuberosum. Taxonomy (NCBI): domain Eukaryota; kingdom Viridiplantae; phylum Streptophyta; class Magnoliopsida; order Solanales; family Solanaceae; genus Solanum; species Solanum etuberosum. The sequence goes on along the minus strand of JAJONR010001893.1, from coordinate 80,299 downwards.
TTTGTGGTCTAAAAACAATAATTTAATACAAGAATCAATAACGAGGCCTAATTACCCGGATTACAATCAACATTATCCACCCTAGGCCAAACCCAAGATCCCAATACCCATTTCGGGCTTTTTCCACCATTAACTTCAGATCAAAACCGTTCCTCAATAATAATTACCCAAGAATTTATGTTTTACGGATCGAAAAGCGGATTAGGGGAGTAAAATCCTTACCTTTAGCGCTAGAAAGAGGTGTAGAACCTTCAAGAAATAGCCCTGGGAGCACCCCGGGATTTGAGCTTTCAAGCTCTCTCAATTTTGTCGGAGCCATGCGATAAGGATGAATGGAGAAAGGGCTAGTGCCAGGTTCCAAGTCAATGCAATAATCTATATCTCTATCCGGAGGCATACCAGGCAAATAGATAGGAAATACTTCCTTGAATTCAGAAACTACAGGAATAGAATCAATAGAGGGACTCAACATCAACATTCTGAATATGAGACAAACACGCCAAACACCCCTACCCCACTAGTTTCCTAGCCCACATGAAAATTATGATCTTAGGCTTGTACATCCCTTCTTACTCTAACCTTTCCCTACTCGGGATCTCTAGATTTACTGACTTAGTATTACAATTAAGCTCAGCTTAATAGGGGAACAACCAAGTCATGCCAAAGATTATAAAATAGTCAGTCATATCTAGAATAACCAAATAAGTCCAAGACTGGACAACATGATACACATGGGTGAGACTATGACAGACTCTCCAAGTGGGGTGGAAACATAGATGGAGGCATTAGGTACATCACAAACCACATCAAATCCTAAGGAAACCTTAACTGACACATATGAATAAGTAGAACCCGGATCAAACAAACTGTAGCCATCCGGTCACAGACAGTATTAGTACTTGAGATAACTGCATCAGACGCCTCAACCTCGGTCTTGCCCGGAAAGGCATAAAACTGAGCCCTGCCATCTTAACGGGAACCCTCCTGTCCTGGCTGCACTGCCCCTTACCTGCATTACCATTTCCCCGGCCATCAAGGCCTTGCCGATTTCCTCACCGCCCACCTTGTGGACGTCCTCTGTCATTACTATCTCTGCCCGCTGGTACCACTGCTCTGGTCTGCCGCTGCACGGGGTCAGACATGCGCGGATGGGGACAATCTCTCCTCATATGTCCAAGTTCTCTACAATTGTAACCTACTTAATAACTTAACCAAGTAAGCATCGCTGCTATTGTAGTAGTCGTATCATGACCCTCTTTGATATATACTTCAATCTAGGAAATCGTAGTAGAGACTCTAACCTTAATTGTCGCAACATAATTTCATCACTTACTAAGCAACCCATACATGTTATGACAACAATACTAAATGCATTTTCCAAAGTAATGGTGTTCAGTATCTAACCGTCCCTTACGAAATTTCTTCCATGTTGTCACCCTTAAGCTTGAATCTACAAATCTATCCTTAATCCCTTAAAAAAGCAGCGAATTTGCTTCTTTTTTTTTACTGAAGCACAGTGGAGTACCATATTTGGATGAAACACAAAATCTGGCCTTATAGGCTGCAACAATTATATTATGTTGCTCTATATTCAAGAACTCATCTCTCCTCCTATCCTTCAAAGTTTAGGGTATATACTTCTCCGTAAAGAAAGCTATCAAATGTTTCCCAAGTCATGAGTAGTGCATTTACTGGTCGGCACTCAACATGAGACCAGCACCACATTTTGGCGTCTCCCTTGGACTTGGTAAATCATAAACTCAACACCAAATCACTCTACCTTATCCATCTTATGAAGAAACTGATGACAATCAATAAGAAAATCATAAGAATCTTCAGATTCAGTACCGATGAAGAATGAAGTTTTCAACCTTAAGAAAATAACAAAAATCTCATGCTTGTCTCTAGTCATTACATGCCCATAGTGAGTCAGGGAAACATACCTATTTCAAAGGACACATTTTATATTGTTGATGTTGGTGTTACCACTTATGTTGCTCTAGTTCTGACCATAGAGTGAAGGAGGAAAGATACCAATTTGTATCACCTAGATACAAATAGGATTCAAGTCATAGCACGAAAGAAGTAGAAATAAATGAGTTTTTCCTAAAGTCCTATAGCCTTTCGAAGAAAAGTACAGACGTATCTATGTCGTTGCGCAAGATTCTACTAGACTCATTTTGGTACACCGAGATCAACGAACCTAGGGCTCTGATACCAACTTTATCACAACCCAGAACGTCGGGATTGGCACCCACACTAACCCTCCTATGGGAGAACCATTACTACTAATCAACTAACCCAATTCTCAACATTTAAAGATACGGAAGCAGGTTTAAATGCAGAATTTATATAGAGTTCCCATAAACTCCAAAGGTTTAAATAAAACTAACCAAACTAATGCGTAAGAACAACCCCTAGAACCTGAAAGTCATTGTACCAAAACATCTAAAGTTCAACAAGTCTAAGAAAAAGGGGTACAACCCCAACTAACATAAAAATATATAAATAGTCTAAGTCCGAATAGAATGGACTAAACAATAGGAAGGATTCCATAGCAGCCTGAAAGAACTGGCTCACCCTTGAAATCCGATCTCGATCACTGATCTCCTAGCTGAAGTATATCAATAGCAGCCTGAAGATGCCCAGTACTCAACAAAGAACGAGCAAGTGCAATATCAGTGCACAACTACAATGTACTGGTAGGATCACACAACTATTCCAGTAGCGAAACATATATAAGCAGTCACAACATAGCAAACACGCATATACAGAATATAAACATATGTATCAGTTGTCATTTCACAAGTAATGTACAATTCCACATTTTCAATAACACGTATATATGACAAGTCAATGGTCTTGTCATGGAATCCATACCCAAACTGTTAGTATGCTGGAATGTGAAACCCGATCCCAATTAGTGTGTCGAAATGTGACACCCGCTCCAATGTACATGTCGGAACGTGACACCTGATCCAAATTAGTGTGTCGGAACGTGAAACCTGATCCAATGTATATGTCGGTACGTGACATCCGATCCAATCATCATACCACAATCACAATAACAATGTACATTCTCATAAATCAGATAATCAAGTGTTGATTCATGGCATACAATCATTCATTCATACTCATTTACATTAGGTTTGATTAATAGTGCTACATTCACATACATACATGCATTACAATGCAGCAAATACCAACATACATCACACAAATATGAAATCAAACCATCACCTACCTCGAAACCAATTTTGAATCCCCTTAAGGCACTTGAATCTTCCCTTTTTCGGATTCTTTCCACTTGTTCGTGGTCTAAAAAGAATAATTTAATACAAGGATCAATAAACGAGGCCTAATTACCCAGACTACAATCAACATTATTGACCCTAGGCCAAACCCAAGATCCCAATACCCATTTAGGGCTTTCTCCACCATTAACTTTAGATCAAAACCTTCCCCTAATAATAATTATCCAAGAATCTAAGTTCTACAGATCAAAAAGCGGATTAGGAGAGTAAAATCCTTACCTTTAGCTCTAGAAGAGGTGGAAAACCTTCATGAAATAGCCCTGGGTCGTCTCTTAGCTCTCAAGAATGAAACTTACAGAAAAATAATGTTTTTGTGGTTTTTACCCGACTTAAGTTGCGATTGGGCCGCTACGGCAGCCCCCATCCCACCACAGCGGCCTGCCCTGGCGGGATTAATCCCACCGTGGAATCTTGCGCGGAAAAATAACGTTGGAATTAGAGTTCCAAACCCCCATTTCACAACACACCTTCAACCCTTGAAATTCAAAAACTACTCATTCACGCCAAGATCAGTTTCAGGAGTTCTACTCGCCCGAATTCAATTTCGTAAAGTCCTATGCGCTCCTTAACATCTTAGCTATCCACTCATGTAATCAAATTCATTATTATAGCTTTCATTCATTAACATATTTTCCTAGACCTCACATGACTCATATTTCGTCCAAATCTGGACTAGGCTAGGAATTTCAAAGTTACTACTCAAAAGTTTTCTGGCCCAAATTCTTTCCCCATTGGCTTTTCCCTAATGACGAAATCAAGTCGTTACAGAATTTTAAATCTTAAAATTGATTTATTCATTCATTATTTTTCAAGCAAGCATACACACATCCGTTAATATTTTTTTGCTCATATAGATAATTTGAAAATGTGATGATTGACGTGAAACCAAATACTTGATCGTCTAGGTTAGTTAAATCTGGAAATGAATCTCGACCATAAAAGTTAATAGAGTAATAAAATAAATTAATTTAAATATCATCACATTATGTTAATAAAGTAAGAAAGGAATGTCAATTATATAAGTTGATACAGTAAGAAATTAAAATCAATTTAAACATCAATATTCTAAATTAAAGGTTGATCGTACAAATTAAGTGTCACGACCCAACCTATTGGGCCGTGTGGGTAGCTACTCAAACCCCTAGATAGGAAAACCATTACAACCCAAATTGAAACATGAAATGAGAAGTGATGTCACGACCTAGAGTACACCCTAGACGTGACATGTCGTATAGGACCCCGAGAGGCCACTACACAAGACACTTAGCATACATCATACAAGATAATAGAATTTATGAGTTCAAAAGACAGTTTTAAATCAAATAGTAGACAAAACTCTGCAGAAGTCTAACATAGTATCATAACCATCTATTACATCAAAGAGTGATTGTGACGTAACCCATACATCATATAAAAAATCTTAAATGAAAAGAAATGAAAGCAATAAAAAAATCTCTATCCTCGGAACATGAGGACTGACCAATCTTCAAAGCTCAATATGAGCTCACTAGCCATGAATATGCAGAATAGAAGGGTCTTACACTACATTAGTGAAAATGTAACACCCCTTACCCGAAAGTGGAAAGTGTAGCAAAATTTCAGAACTTCAAGGTTCCACCCACGAGGGCCAACAACGCCCCGTGGTTGGACCCACGCCCCATAGGTGGGCCTCATGGATGGGCACCATTGGTGGAAGTTTGGGGCAGGGAAGCACGAGACCAGGACCCACGCCATGTGGATGGGTCCACAGTCCGTGGATGTGGGAGTCGTGGATGGCCCTAAACTCTCTAACCATGAACCACGATTGACCAGGACAGACCGTTTGTCCATCCACGGTCCGTGGGTCATTGTCTCATGGGTCATGTTAGGAAAATTATTTTGGGGACTTAAGGGTCTTTTCTGGTTTTAATTAAATTGAAGTGGTGTTGTTTTGCCTAAGTCTAAAACACCTATTTAAGGATTTTTAGCCCCCAAAACCCCTCAATTAACTCATTCACTCAAATCCCAAAAGAAAAGCCAAAACTCCTCTCAAATATTGTCTCTCTAGAAGTTGGAAGAAGAAGGAAGAAGAGGAAGCTAGGTCAAGATCAAGTCTTCAATCTTCAAGCTTGGGAGGGCTTTGTGATCAAGGTATGATAGCTCTTCATCCATGGATATCTTCCATTCATGGAGTCCCCTAGAATTTTTCCAATTTGATGAAGAATTCCCCAATTAGCTAGGGTTTCTTCCAATGTTGTGGGTTATGTTGATTATGGATTCAATTTAGTGGATTGTGATTGTTTATGATAGAATTAGTATAATTTCATGTTATTAGAGTGAAATTACATGTATCCATGCCTAATCCATGATTATACCCTAGAATTGATATAATTAGGTTATTACCATAAAGGGAAACATTGTGTGTTTAGGCTTGTCATTGTAGGATTGATGAGTTATGATAAGAATTGCTTCAGAATGAAGCTTAGATGATGATCATGAGATCTAGGGCTTTGAGAGTAAAGCTTATGATGTGAATTGTTGGTAATGGATTCTATTGTTGAGGAAAAGATACTTCCCACCTAAATTGTCTAATTATGAATGTATGAATGTGAAAGGCTTACTCACATGAATGATTATAGGTTTGAAAGGATTGCACAACTAAAATAAATCTAAACTAAAATCTTATGTAATTGATGAGGCTAGAGGTTATTACCCTTGACCTCCATATGAAAGGATATGAGGTGATTCCCAAAATCTTAGAATTGAACAAGAGGTGAGTCCCCATGTTCTCACTATGATAAATGGACATGGAGGTGAGTACCCATGATCCTTATGAAATGATGTGGAGGCGAGTACCTGCATCAATCTAAAAGTAAGTAAGGCAAGAGGCGAATACCCATTATCCTTTGTAAGTTAGGCTAAGAGGCGAATCCCCATGTCTTTAAAAGTAAGTATAACTATGTGAATTGTCTTATGAAGAATGTGTAGCTTGGATTGTTGCTAGATAGGCTTTCCATGATGTAAGTTGACTAAGAGGTGATGACCCAAGTCTTGAGTAAGGATGAGTAAGGTTGCTTGAAAAGTATTCCTTTCCTATTATGATATTGTTTTACAAGCTTTGATTATACTTATGGTTTGTAATGACTAACTAGATCTTCATGTTATTTATGCTAGCTATCATATTCAGTACTTGATTGTACTAATGCATACTTTACCTACATTCTTATCAAATATAGGGTCCGGTGATAGATTCTCACACTCGTGGCTAGCTCTCTTGTTGATCAAGGAAGTGAAGATTTGGTGAGTCCTCATTGTGTCCGAGGATGTGATCACCCTTTTCTACATGTCTTTCCTTTATGTTTTGGACTGTTGTATGGGATGCTTACCATGATTTATTTCGTATTGTTCTAAATGGTTTAAGACAATGTTGTTAGACTTCCGCTCGTTTTTATAAAAGACTTTGATTGTATTGAAAAGTTTTAATTCCTGCTCATTTATATTACTTTATGTTATGATATGCTAAGTTGTCTTGTATGAGTCCTCTCGAGGTCTTATACCCTTGTTACATCTAGGGGGGGTACCCCTGGGTCATGACAAACTTGGTAATCAGAGCACAAGGTTTAGAATGGTTCTAGGATGTCTCAAACCACGTCAAGTATAGTCTGGTTTATAAGTATGAAGCGCGCCACATTTATGAATGAAAGGCTACTAGATTTTTAGGAAACTTCACTTATTCATTCTCTAAATTCATGCCATGGAGTTTATCTCTATAAGGTCTTTCTCATAATCCTTACACGATGGTTTTTAGGATATGACTACCAGGAGGGTTAATGATAGAAGGATTGAGGGAGATAATGTGAATCAAGAAGTTCCTCCCCAAACTCCTCCTCAAGCTCTGGTTGATCCTTTTACTGAGAATGTAACAAATGCGGAGTTTAGGTCGGCTTTCCAAGTTTTGGCTCAAGCCGTGACGACCCAAGCCAATAGAGTGGTGGTAAACCCCATGAACCCGAATGTAAGTACGACGGCAGCTAGAGTGAGGGACTTTACAAGGATGAACCCTTTGAAATTTTATGGCTCCAAAGTTGAGGAAGATCCTCAAGAATTTATCGATGAGGTCTATAAGATACTTGCTATTATAGGAGTGACTCCGGTAGAAAAGGCGGAATTGGCTGCTTATTAACTCAAAGGGGTTTCTCAAATATGGTTCAACCAATGGAAAGAGGCAAGGCCGGAAGAAGCGGGTCCCATAGAATGGAAAAGGTTCAAAAGTGCTTTTCTTGATAGGTTCTTCCCTCTTGAGATGAGAGAGGCCAAGGTACTTGAGTTCATCAACTTTAGGCAAGGGAATATGAGTGTGAGGGAGTACTCATTGAGGTTCACTCAACTATCTAAATATGCTCCTTCTATTGTGGCGGATCGTAGGAACAAGATGAGCACGTTTGTGTCGGGAGTTTCCGACTTAGTTGTCAAAGAATGGTGCACCGCTATGCTTGTGCTTGATATGGACGTTTCTCGCTTTATGGTGCATGCCCAACAAATTGAGGAAGAAAAACTCAAGGAAAGATATAGGGAAGCAAAGAGGGCAACAGTGGATGATGGTAACTTCTCACATTCTAGGTCGGGTGGACAGGGTTGTTCAAGGTTCTGGCAAAGGTTATCCGGGCAAGGCTCTTCTAATGCTCCTCCAAGGCCTAACAATGAAAGGGTGTCTAACCCTAAACCTAAAGGAGATGGTGGTAAGACCATGATGCCTACTTGTGCTAAGTGTGGGAGAAACCATGAGGGTAATTGTCTAGCGGGCTCTAATGTTTGCTTTGGGTGTGGTAAGATGGATCACAAGATAAGGAATCATCCTTTGGTTGCTAAGAATGAGGGAGATAATCACCGTAGGGCTCAACCCAACCCCTCATCCGTTCCAAGTCATTCGGGTGCAAGTGCTCCTAAGAAAAACAGATTTTATGCTCTCAAAACTACAGGTGATCAAGAGAGCTCCCCGGATGTGGTGACCGGTATGTTAAAAGTTTTTCAATTAGATGTGTATGCTTTGCTTGATCCCGGTTCTACTTTGTCTTTTGTGATGCCATTTTTTGCTTATGAGGTTTGATGTGCTCCCCGAAGTGTTGTTAGAACCTTTTTCTGTTTCTACCCCTGTAGGTGATTATGTATTGGCTAGAAGATATCCCGTTTCCTTGTCCCATAGAGTTACTCTTGTTGACTTGGTAGAACTTGATATGTTAGACTTTTATGTCATACGTGGGATGGATTGGTTGGATTCATACTATGTTCCTATAGATTGTAGGACTTGGATGGTCAAATTCCAGTTTACAAATGAGCCTATCCTAGAGTGGAAGGGGGGAAATTCTATGCCTAAGAGCTGGGTTGTTTCTTGTCTAAACGCTAGAAAGATGATTTCTAAAGGTTGCATCTATCATATAGTTAGGGTGAGGAATGTGGATTCCGAAGTTCCTAGTCATGAGTCGGTCCCCATTGTTATTGACCTTCTCCCAGATACGCAACCTATCTCTATTCGTCCTTATAGAACGGCTCCGGTGGAACGTTAGGAGTTGAAAGAACAATTGAAGGATCTATTGGATAAAGGTTTCATTCGACCGAGTATCTCTCCATGGGGTGCTCCGGTGTTATTTGTTAAGAAAAATGATGGTTCACTCCGAATGTGTATTGATTATCACCAATTGAAAAAGGTGACCATTAAGAACAAGTATCCTCTCCCAAGGATTGACGATTTGTTTAATCAATTTCAAGGTTCAAGTTATTTTTCTAAAATTGATCTCCGATCCGGTTATCACCAATTGAGGGTGAAAGAAGAAGATATTCCGAAATGACTTTCCGAACCCAATATGGACACTATGAGTTTTTAGTAATGTAATTTGGTTTGAAAAGCTGTAACACCCCGTATCCGAAAACAGACCAAACCAGCAGATTTCCAGAAGTTGCAGGTGCAACCCACGGTTGCCACCCATGGACCGTAGGGTGACCCATGGCCCGTCCTGGTGGTCCGTGGATGGCCACCTGCAACCCTCCCTAGAAACTCAGGCAAAAACTATTCTAAGGCATGACCCACGATCGGACAGGACGGATCATGGATCAGTCCACAGACTGTCAATCCGTCTGTAGGTCGAGACCCTCAGGGCCCCTCAAAACCTGGTCTCTGAAGTCGATCGACGGACAGATAGGACGGATCGTTGATCAGTCCACGGACCGTCGATCCGTCCGTAAGTTGAGACCCTTAAGACCCCTCAGAAGCTGGTCTCTGATGTCGATCGACGGACTGACAGGATGGAACGTGGTTCAGTCCACGGACCGTTGATCATTCCCGTCGGTGTCTTCAGCAGATTTTAAGTCAGGGGTCGTTTGGTCTTTTCCTCATGTGTTGGACCCCTAAACTACGTCGTTTAACCCCTAAAATATGTAGTTTTTGTTAGTTTTATCCTAGTAAACTAATTAGAACCTAACCTAATCAATTATGCACCAAACATTCATCAAACATAGAGGAAAATAGAGGACAAAGTCGAGCAGCCCTAGTTCAAGAACGCAGCGAGTTTTCATCAGTTCCAGCCCCGAAATCAAAAGATTTCTCCATGAATTTCATCACTAGGTATGTGGGATTTCACTAGTGGGTTCCTTTCACCCATTAGGTTCCTAGAATTCAGTCAGATTCTTGATTCCCTTCATATTATCTAGACCTAGGGTTTCAAGAATTTCAGCAGATCATTATGAATTAGTTAGTTTAATGTTCCTAATCAGATTATCATGATTTTAGTATTGTTTTGCGTAGATGCTTTCGTAAACTCAGAACTCTAGCTATGTAGTTTTTTTAGTTCATGAATTACACATGCTATGTCATTTATTTCAGATATACATGCCTCAGATTCGAATGTTTCATTATCAGTACATTAATGTTGCATTCTCAGATTTTGCATGTCAGTATTTTGAGCTATCAAGTATTACAGAAAATCAGTCATAATGTGTTATTTATATAATCCGTTGGGAGTAGACTTAATACCGAGTTGGACTAGGGTCAGTCACCCTCAAGTCCCAGAACTACGTGCCCCGTAGGTTGTAAGTCCCCTTTGTGGGCATCATTTTAGTGGTCACGCAGTCATGCCTCTATACCTCTGGTAGGGTATATTGGGTCCTCTCGATGGGGCGTATACATCGGTTTCCACATTTAGCTCATGTGGTTTTATGTCGGTTATTAGTAGCTCCCTCACAGTCAGATTCTATTGCATTGACCATGTTATCAGTTACAGTCAAATTTCAGTCTCAGCATGTTATAAACTTGGCCATTGCATTCAACTAGTTCATGTTCAGTATTCAGTATAGTACCATTCTTATATCATATCATTTCTCAGTTTTATGCCTTGTTCAGTTATGTTATTATTCAGCTTTACTCTATCTTGCATGCTCAGTACCTTTCAAGTACTGACGCATACTCTGCACTACATCTTCTCATGATGTAGGTTCAGGTTCTGAGATTCTAGATCACGCATAGATCGGTTCTCGATCTTCAGCTCAGCAGTATTAGTGGTGAGTCCTCATTCTTCGAAGATGAAAGACATGTTTCTTTTGCTTTTAGTCATTAGGTTCAGTTTTGCTAGATCTAGCTGGGGCATGTCCCAGCATTTCTAGTCAGTAGAGGCTTTATTTCAGACAGTAGTTAGATTCAGCTTTAGCATTTGAGTTTGACTTTTCAGTTGTTGTTAAAATCTCAGTTTTTATATATTTAGATATTTTATAGGTATTCCCCATCATTTCAGTTTACATGATGATTTAGCTTCCGCCCAGTATTTCTTTACTTCAGTTTATTTAGTATGCTTATGCTATGCCAGCAGGATTAGCTTGGGGTACTCGTGATCCTAGGTCCCGTGTCCACATCCTGGGGGTAGCTTCGGGGCGTGACAAACTTTGTATAAGAGCACTAGGTTTAAGAGTCCTAGGGTGTCTGAAAAGCCACACTAAGTAGAGTCCTTTTCATGGGTGTGTAGTGCACCACATCTAATGAGAGGGAGGCTACAAAGTGTTTTAGGAAAACTCCACTTTCTTGTTACTCTTATCGTGCGTAAGGTATGATCTTATTCCTCGTTCTAACTCGACGTTATGCATTTCAGTGATCATGCCTCCTCGTAGAGCTTACCCCATGAATGCTAATGCACGCAATCTAAGGCAGCTCATCCAGCCCCAAATCAAGAAGTTTTGAATGTAGAGTTTTGGAATGCCATTCAGCTTTTGTCTCAGAGTGTCACCAACCAGAACAACTAGAATCTTCTAGTTCCTACTAATAAAAATGGTGGATCAGTGGCAACTAGGGTTCAAGATTTTGTTAGGATGAATCCACCTGAGTTTTTAGGGTCGCAAGTTTGTGAGGACCTACAGAATTTCATTGATGAGGTTACGAAAATATTTGGAGTGATGCAAGTGACTGGTAGTGATAGGGTGGAATTGGCATCCTACCAGCTTAAAGATGTGACGAACATATGGTTCACTCAGTGGAAAGACAACAGGGGCTACTTTGGCTTTTGTAACTCCTTATATAACAGCCAAATTCAATGTTAGTCCAGAAACTCTCTTAAAACCCTTCTCAGTCTCTACTCCAGTTGGTGACCTAGTTATAGCTAGACGGGTATACAGAAATTGCCCTGTCACAGTCTCTCAGAAAGTCACCTCAGCAGATCTTGTAGAGTTAGAAATGGTAGATTTCGATTTCATTCTAGGCATGGATTGGTTACATTCCTGTTATGCCTCAGTCGTTGTACAACTAGGATTGTTCATTTTCAGTTTCAAGACGAACCAATCTTATAATTGAAGTGTAGTAACTTAGCGCATGTGGGTCGATTCATTTCTTACCTTAAGGTCAGAAATATGATCTCTAAGTTTTATCTCTATCATCTAGTTAGGGTTAAGGATTCAAGCTCTGAAACCCCAACTCTTGAGTGAGTTCCACTAGTTAATGAGTTCCCAGAAGTGTTTCCAGAAGATCTTTCCGGAGTTCCTCCTGAAAGGGAAATTGACTTTGGAATTGATCTCCTTCCAGATACCCAACCTATTTCTATTCCTCCTTACAGAATAGCTCCAGCCGAGCTTAAGGAATTGAAAGAGCAGTTGAAAGACTTTCTAGATAAGGGCTTCATCAGACCTAGTATTTCGCCATGGGGTGCACCAGTATGGTTTATGAAAAAGAATAATGGTTCTCTCAGGATGTGCATTGACTATCGACAGTTGAACAAAGTCACCATCAAGAATAAGTACCCTATCCCCAGGATTGATGATTTGTTCGACCAACTTCAGGGTGCTGTCATTTTTTAAAGATAGACCTCAAATCCGGTTATCGTTAGCTCAGAGTCACAGATAGTGACATTCCGAAAATAGCCTTCAGAACTCGGTATGGTCATTACGAATTTGTAGTTATATCATTTGGACTAACCAATGCTCCTGCAACTTTCATGGATTTGATGAGCAGAGTGTTCAAATAATATTTGGACTTGTTCGTTATCATCTTTATTGATGATATCCTCATTTACTTTAGGAATGAGGAAGAAATGTGACTCATTCGAGAGTTGTTCTGCAAACTCTCAAAGATCGCCAGTTGTTTGCTAAGTTTAGCAAATGTGATTTTTGGTTACAATCAGTTGCTTTCCTCAGGCATATAGTATCTAACGAAGGGATCCGAGTGGAGCGGTGAAACAATGGCCTAGACCTACCTCTCCTACAGATATCAGAAGTTTCTTGGGTCTAGCAGGTTATTACAGAAGGTTCGTGGAAGGATTTTCATCCATAGGTTCTCCATTGACTAAGTTGACTCAGAAAAAGGTTAAGTTTCAGTGGTTAGATGATTCTGAAAAAAGCTTGACAGAGCTGAAAACTAGGTTGACTACAACTCCTATTTTGACTCTACCAGAGGGTTCAGACGGTTATGTTATCTATTGTGATGCATCCAGAGTCGGCCTAGGTTGTGTGTTGATGCAGCGAGGTAAGGTTATAGCTTTTTCTTCTAGACAGCTTAAGGTGCATGAGAAGAACTACCCAACTCATGACCTCGAGCTTGCAGCAGTTGTGTTTGCACTTAAGATTTGGAGACATTACTTGTATGGTGTTCACGTAGATGAGTTCAAAGACCATAAAAGCCTTCAGTATGTGTTCACCCAGAAAGAGTTGAATCTTCACTAGAGGAGATGGCTTGAGTTTCTCAAGTATTATGATATGAGTGTGCATTACAATCCTGGTAAGGCCAATGTAGTAGCAGATGCTCTTAGTAGACTATATATGGTTAGTGTAGCACATGTTGAGGAAGAAAGAAAGGAACTAGCAAAGGATGTTTACAGACTTGCTCGCTTAGGAGTTCGTCTTATGAGCATATCATATGGTGGTGTAACAGTTCAATATGGGTCAAAATCTTCATTGGTAGCGGAGGTTAAGGAAAAGCAAGACAGTGATCTGATATTGCTTCAACTAAAGGGTGCAGTTCATCAACAGAGAGTTGAGGTATTCTCCCAAGGTGGAGATGGTGTGCTTCGCTATCAGGGTCGATTATGTGTTCCTAAGGTGGGTGAGTTGAGACAGCAGATTCTTGCAGAAGCCCATAATTCTAGGTATTCGATTCATCCAGGTGCCACTAAGATGTACCGTGATCTGCGGGAAGTCTTTTGGTGGAATGGCATGAAGAGGGTTATAGCAGATTTTGTGGCAAAGTGCCCAAATTGTCAGCAAGTGAAGGTAGAATATCAGAAACCAGGGGGTATGACTCAAGAGATTAACATTCCTACTTGGAAGTGGGAAGTGATCAACATGGACTTCATTACAGGTTTACCTCGTACTTGCAGACAGCATGACTTTTTTTGGGTGATAGTAGACAGAGTTACTAAGTCTGTACGCTTTTTGGCTGTTAAGACTACAGACTCGGCGGAGGACTACGTCAAGCATTACATTAATGAGATAGTCAGGTTGGATGGGGTTCCTTTGTCTATCATTTCAGATAGAGGTCCTCAGTTTACCTCTTATTTCTGGAAGTCATTTCAGAAAGGTCTTACTACTCAGGTTAACCTTAGCACAACATTTCATCCACAGACGGATTGTCAGGTAAAGCATACCATTCAGACCTTAGAGGACGTGTTGAGAGCTTGTGTAATCGATTTCAAGAATAGTTGGGATGATCACCTTCCTCTTATAGAGTTCGCCTATAATAATAGTTACCAATCCAGCATTCAAATGACCCCTTATGAGGCATTGTATGGGCGTAGATGTAGATCTCCAGTTGGATGGTTTGAAATAGGTGAAGTATCCTTGATAGGGCAAAATTCGATTCATGATGCCATGGAAAATTTTTAGCTCATTAGGGATAGACTTAAGACAGCCCAGAGTCACCAGAAGTCCTATGCAGATGTAAGGAGAAGGGACTTAGAGTTCCAAGTTGATGATTGGGTTTTCCTGAAACTGTCACCTATGAAGGGGGTGATGAGATTTCGCAAGAAATGGAAGCTCAGTCCTAGATATGTAGGCCCTTACAAGATTTTGAAAAGAGTTGGTAAAGTGGCTTATGAGTTAGAGTTGCCAACAAAATTAGCAGCAGTGCATCCGGTTTTTCACATTTCATTGTTGAAGAAGTGTGTGGGTGATCCAACATCTATTGTATCTTCAGAAAGTGTGGCTGTGAAGGATAGTCTCACTTATGAGGAGGTACCAGTTGAAATCCCTGATCGTCAGGTTTGAAGGTTGAGAAACAAAAAAGTCGCTTCAGTTAAGGTTTTGTGGAGGAGTCAGTCCGTAGAGGGAGCTACTTGGGAAGAAGAAGCAGCCATGAAGGCCAAGTATCCCCATCTTTTTCCTTCCGATTCTATTCCAGCTTGAAGTAATAGTTCCTCTTCAGTTTTTCAGTCATTTATGCACAGATTCACTCTTAGTATCATGTTCCTTCTGTTTGTACCTGCATTTTCAGCGTATTTACATGTCCTTGGAACTTAGTTCAGTCAGAAATCAGTTTCTACTAATTAGTGGTAGGGTTTGCAGCTTTTTCCCTCCTTATCCAACTAGTTTAGACTTCATTCGAGGATGAATGTTCCCAAGGGGGAAATAATGTAACACTCCGTATCCAAAAACAGACCAAACCAGCAGATTTCTAGAAGTTTCAGGTGCAACCCACGGACCGTAGGGTGACCCACGGCCCGTCCTGGTGGTCCGTGGATGGCCACTTGCAACCTCCCCAGAAACTCTGACAAAAACTATTCTAAGGCATGACCCACGGTCGGACAAGACGGATGGTGGATCAGTACACGGACAGTCGATCCATCCGTAGGTTGAGACCCTTAGGACCCTTCATAACCTGGTCTCTGAAGTCGATCGACGGACTGACAGGATGGATCATGGATCAGTCCAAGGACTGTCGATCCGTCTGTAGGTTGAGACCATCAGGACCCCTCAGAACCTAGACTCCGAAGTAGATCGATGGACTGACAGGATGGGTCATGGATTAGTACACGGACGGTCGATCAGCCCCGTCGGTGGCTTCAGCATATTTGAAGTCAGGGGTCGTTTGGTCTTTTCCTCATGCATTGGACCCCTAGACTACTATTTTAACCCCTAAAATACGTAGTTATGGTCAGTTTTAGTCTAGTAAACTAATTATAACCTAACCTAATCAATTATTCACCAAAAACTCATCAAACTTAGAACAAAATAGAGGGGAAAGTCGAGCATCCCTAGTTCAAAAAGGCAGTGAGTTTTCATCAGTTCCATCCCTGAAATCAGAAGATTTTTTCGTGAATTTTGTCACCACGTATGTGGGATTTCACTAGTGGGTTCCTTTCACCGATTAGGTCCCTAGAATTCAGTCAGATTCTTGATTCCCTTCATATTATCTAGACCTAGGATTTCTAGAATTTCAGCAGATCATTATGAATTAGTTACTTTAATATTCCTAATCAGATTATCAGGATTTTAGTATTGTTTTGCGTAGATGCTTTCGTATACTCAGAACCCTAGCTATGTAGTTATTTTAGTTCATGAATTACACATGCTAGGTCAGTTATTTCAAATATACATTCCTCAGATTTGAATGTTTCATTATCAGTACATTAATGTGGCATTCTCAGATTTTGCATGTAAGTATTTTGAGCTATCTAGTATTACAGAAATTCAGTCATAATGTGTTATTTACAAAATTCGTTGGGAGTAGACCTAATACCGAGTTGGACTAGGGTAAGTCACCCTCAAGTCCCAGGACTACGTGCCCCATAGGTTATAAGTCCCCTATGTTGGCATCATTTTAGTGATCAAGCAGTCATGCCTCTATACCTCTGGCAGGGTATATTGGGTTCTCTCGATGGGGCATATACATCGAACCCCACATTTAGCTCATGTGGTTTTATGTCGGTTATTAGTAGCTCCCTCACAGTCAGATTCCATTACATTGACCATGTTATCAGATACAGTCAAATTTCAGTCTCAGCATGTTATAAACTTGGCCATTGCATTCAACTAGTTCATGTTCAGTATTCAGTATAGTACCATTCTTATATCATATCATTTCTCAGTTTTATGCCTTGTTCAGTTATGTTATTATTCAGCTTTACTCTATCCTGCATGCTCAGTACCTTTCATGTACTGACGCATACTCTATGCTACATCTTCTCGTAATGTAGGTAAAGGTTCTCAGATTCCAGATCACGCATAGATCGGTTTCCGATCTTTAGCTCAGTAGTATTAGTGGTGAGTCCTCATTCTCCGAGGACGACATACATGTTTCTTTTGCTTTTAGTCTTTAGTTTCAGTTTTTCTAGATCAAGCTGGGGCATGTCCCAACATTTCTAGTCAGTAGAGGCTTTATTTCAGACATAGTTAGATTCGGCTTTAGTATTTGAGTTTGACTTTTCCGTTGTTGTTAAGCTCTCAATTTTTATATATTCAGATAGTTTATGGGTATTCCTCATCATTTCAGTTTACATGATGATTTAGCTTCCGCACAGTATTTCTTTATTTCAGTTTATTTAGTATGCTTATGATATGCTAGCAGGGTTGGCTTGAGGTCCCTCGTGATCATAGGTCCCGTGTCCGCGTCCTGGGGGTAGCTTCGGGGCGTGACACTAACGCTCTAGCGGCGTTTATGGACTTGATGAATAGAGTGTTTAGACAATATCTTGACATGTTTGTGATCATTTTTATCAATGATATTTTTATCTATTCAAGAAGTGAGAATGAGCATATTGATCATTTGAGGATCATATTGCAAAACCTTAAAGACCAACAACTTTTCGCAAAGTTTAGCAAATGGGAATTTATGCTAAGATCCGTAGCTTTCCTCGGTCATATTGTGTCCAATAAGGGTATTGAGGTAGATCCTAAGAAGACGGATACGGACAAGAGTTGGCCTAGACCTCTATCACCTTCAGATATTAGAAGCTTCTTGGGTTTGGCCAGTTATTATAGAAGGTTTGTTGAAGGTTTCTCTTCAATTGACTCTCCTTTAACGGCCTTGACTCAAAAGAAGGCTAAGTTCTTATGGCCGGAAGCGTGTGAGAAAAGTTTTCAAGATTTGAAAGATAGACTTACTTCCGCACTGGTGTTGACCTTACAGGAAGGAACAAATGGTTTTGTGGTTTATTGTGATGCCTCGAGAATCGGGCTAGGATGTGTTCTAATACAAAATGGGGAAGTTATTGCCTATGCCTCAAGGCAACTTAATGTACATTTGAAGAAGTATCCTACTCACCACCTTGAGTTAGCGACGGTCGTATTTGCTCTAAGGATTTGGAGACACTATTTGTATGGAGTCCATGTTTATGTGTTTACCGATCACAAGAGCTTGCAATAAGTGTTTAGTTAGAAAGACTTGAACCTTCGCCAAAGAAAGTGGTTGGAATTATTGAAGGACTATGATATGAGTGTTCATTATCACCCCAAAAAAGCTAATGTAGTAGTGGATGCTCTTAGTAGGTTGTCCATAGGTAGTGTTGCTCAGATTGATGATGATAAAAAGGAATTGGTACGAGATGTACATAGATTGGATCGTATGGGTGTTCGATAAATAGACTCTACCAAGGGTGGTGTCATGGTTCATAACGGTTCCGAATCTTCTCTTGTGAGTGATGTGAAATCTAAGCAAAGTCTAGATCTGATTTTGGTAGAATTGAAAGAGGCGATACTCAAGAAGTCCGTTGAGGCTTTCTCCCAAGGGGGAGATGGGGTATTTAGATACCAAGGTCGGTTATGTGTTCCAAATGTTGATGACTTGAAGGAAAATTTTTTGGCAGAAACTCATAATTCTCGGTATTCTATTTACCTGGGAGCAACCAAGATGTACCGCGACTTGCGGGATGTCTATTTGTGGAATGGAATGAAGAAGGATATTGCGGAATTTGTGGCTAAGTGTCCAAATTACCAACAAGTAAAGGTTGTCCACCAAAAATTGGGAGGTTTATCCAGGATATCAGTATTCCCACTTGGAAGTGGGAGGATGTAAATATGGATTTTATAGTAGGGTTGCCACGTACTCGGCACCAATATGATTCGATTTGGGTTGGAGTAGGTCGAATGACGAAATCGGCTCATTTCATTCCCGTCAAGGTTTCTTATGCGGAGGAAGACTATGACAAGTTGTATTTGAGGAAAATGGTAAGATTGCATGGTGTGCCATTATCCATTATTTCCGATAGAAGCATTCAATTTACTTCTCAGTTTTGGAAATCTTTTCAAAAGGGTCTTGGCACAAAAGTGAAGCTTTGTACGGCTTTTCACCCACAAACCGATAGGCAAGCGAAACGAACAATTCAGACTTTAGAGGATATGTTGAGAGCATGTGTCATCGATTTCAAGGGAAGTTGGGATGATCACTTTAAATTATAAGAGTTCACCTATAATAATAGCTACCATTCTAGTATTGGTATGGCCACCTTTGAAGTTCTTTATGGTAGGAGGTGTAGATATTCTATAGGGTGGTTTCAAGTGGGTGAAGTTGCTTTGATCGGACCCGAACTAGTTCATGAGGCTATGGAGAAAGTCGGGCTCATTAGAGAGAGGTCGAGAAAAGCCAAAAGCTGACAAAAGTTCTATGCCGATGTTAGGAAGAGAGACTTGCAGTTTGAGGGTAGAGATTGGGTCTATTTGAAAATATCACCTACGAAGGGTGTGATGAGATTTGGGATGAAAGGGAAACTTTGTCCCCGGTTTATAGGCCCATATAAAATCTTGAGATGTGTTGGTAAGGTTGCTTATAAGTTAGATTTGCCAAATGAGTTGGCAAATCTGCATCTCATTTTCCATGTCTCTATGCTCAAGAAGTGTGTTGGAGATCCAACATCCATAGTTCCCGTAGAAGGATTGGGAGTTGATGAAAGTCTCTCTTATGAAGAAGTACCAGTTGAGATTTTGGACCGGCAGGAAAAGAGATTGAGACACAAGGAAGTAGCTTCCTTGAAGGTTTTGTGGAGAAACCACTTAGTTGAGGGTGCTACATGGGAGGCCGAGGCCAATATGAAGTCCTGATATCCTCATCTTTTTCCTTCTACTCTAGCTTGAGGTAATGAATCTCCTCTTGATTAGTTTTACGTTAAGAAGTCATGTGTATTTTATGTGTTTCCATGATTTCTTTATGTGCATGTTCATGAAGTACGTTGAGTCTTAGAAGAAATGACTTATGTGAATTGTGATCCTTATGTTGTAGCGCATTGAGTGTAAGTTGCCTATAGACTCCATGAGATGAATTGATGAGCATGTTTTAGATATGCTTTTTGAGATTGAATTGCATATGAGCTCCATGAGATTGTGTTGAGCATGTTTTAAGTTGGGAGATGATAGTACCTCCTTGAATATAAGACATTTGAAAATTTCCTGCATATTAGGTTGATAGATGTAGTTCCTACTTCCTTAAGGTTCATTGAGTAGAAGTTGACTAGGAGTTGATGTTCCTCCTTAGTTGTGTGCACTTTGATGTGTTGCATGCATGATGGGCTGCTAGACTTGAGTCTTTTCATTTAGAAACGTACTTAGAATCTCATTCGAGGATGAATGATCCCAAGGGGGAGATAATGTAACACCCTGTACCCGAAAGTTGAAAGTGTAGCAAAATTTCAGAACTTCCAGGTGCCACCCATGAGGGTCAACCACACCCCGTGGTTGGACCCACGCCCCATGGTTGGGCCTCGTGAATGGGCACCATGGGAGGCAGTTTGGGGCAGGGAACCATGAGACCAGGACCCATGCCACGTGGATGGGGGAGTTGTGGATTGCCCTAAACTCTCTAACCATGAACCACGATTGACCAGGACGGACCGTTGGTGTCAGGGAAATTATTTGACCAGGACGGACCGTTCGTGGGTAATGTCAGGGAAATTATTTTGGGGACTTAAGGGTCTTTTCTGGTTTTAATTAAATTGAAGTGGTGTCATTTTTCCCAAGTCTAAAACACCTATATAAGGATTTTTAACCCCCAAAATCCCTCATTTAAGTCATTCACTCAAATCCCAAAAGAAAACCCAAAACTGCTCTCAAATATTCTCTCTCTAGAAGTTGGAAGAAGAAGGAAGAAAAGGAAGCTAGGTCAAGATCAAGTCTTGAATCTTCAAGCTTTGGAGGGCTTTGTGATCAAGGTATGATAGGTCTTCATCCATGGATATCTTCCATCCATGGAGTCCCCTAGAATTTCCCCAATTAGATGAATTCCCCAATTTGCTAGGGTTTCTTCCAATGTTGTAGGTTATGTTGATTATGGATCCAATTGAGTGGATTGTGATTATTTATGATAGAATTAGTATAATTACATGTTATTAGAGTGAAATTACATGTATACATGATTATACCCTAGAGTTGATATAATTGGGTTATTGCCATAAAGGGAACCTTTATGGGTTTAGGCTTGTCCTTGTAGAATTGATGAATTATGATAAGAATTTCTTAGGAATGAAGCTTAGATGATGATCATGAGATCTAGGGCTTTGAGAGTAAATCTTATGATGTGAATTGTTGGTAATGGATGCTATTGTTGAGGAACAGATACTTCCCACTTAAATTGTTTAATTATGAATGTATGAATGTGAAAGGCTTAGTCACTTGAATGATTCTAGGTTTGAAAGGATTTCTCACCTAAATTGAATCTAGACTAAAAGCTTATGTAATTGATGAGGCTAGAGGCGATTACCCTTGACCTCCATATGAAAGGATATGAGGTGATTCCCATACTCCTTAGAATCGAAAAAGAGGTGAGTTCCCATTCTTTCACTATGATGAATGGACATGGAGGAGAGTACCCATGCTCCTTACGGAATGATGTGGAGGCGAGTACCCGCATCATATGATGAGGTTGTGGAGGCGAGTACCCGCAATATAAAAGTAAGTAAGGCAAGAGGGGAATACCCATTAGCCTTTGTAAGTTAGGCAAATAGGCAAATCTCCATGTATTTAAAAGTAAGTATAACTATGTGAATTGTCTTATGAAGAATGTGTAGCTTGTATTGTTGGCCTTCCATGAGGTAAGTTGATTAAGAGGTGATGACCCAAGTCTTGACTAAGGACGAGTAAGGTTGCTTGAGAAGTATTCCTTTCCTATTATGATATTGATTTTCATGCTTTGATTATGTTATGGTTTGTATTGACTAACCATGATCTTTATATTGTTTATGCTAGCTATTATATTTAGTACTTGATAGTACTAACACATACTTTGCCTACATTCTTATCAAATGTAGGGTCCGGTGACTTAGATTCGCACACTCGTGGCTAGCTCTATTGTTGATCAAGGAAGTGAAGATCTGGTGAGTCCTCATTGTGTCCGAGGATGTGATCACCCTTTTCTATCATGTATTTACTTTATTTTTTGGACTATTGAATGGGATGCATCCCAAGACTTATTTCATATAGTTATAGATGGTTTGAGACAATGTTGTTAGACTTCCGCTCGTTTTTATAAAAGACTTTGATTGTATTAAAAAGTTTTAATTACCGCTCATTTCTATTAATTTATGTTATGATATGTAATTTGGCTTGTATGAGGACTCTCGGGGTCTTATGCGCATTTTTCTATCTAGGGGGTACCCCTGGGTCGTGACAGAAACAATGTAGGCAAGAGTCTGCATTAGTACATGGAATGTACCAAGTATGATAGCAATGCAACAGAGTTATGAAATCATGCTAAAAATTACTTTACATGATATGCAATGACCAATTTATACCATAAGATAAAATACTAGAAAACATAAATCGAATCATGGTCAATGCAAGCTTTGAATCATATGTGAGATACTTCTAGAAGTACCCTTAGTTTATTATTATGGGAAGTTTGTCATTAACCGATATAAACCATGTGAGCTATAACATCAAATTCAGTGTCTATCCCACACCAAAAAGAGATATCCTTAATTACCAAGCTAAGAACCATAGACTTCTAGCTTAAGTGGATCCACTAGCTAATGTCTATCTAAGAAAAACCTATGATGACACATATTTATGGGATAGGGAGATTGCTAATAGAAACCCGACCTCTACTGCGGAAGAGCTTCTATCTCGATGTCCTCTCGGTGCAAAACATAAATCCCACGGAATAGTGATTAATCTTTAGTTGTCTTATCATTATGAGACATGGGTAATCGCCGCATGTCTTATTATCTATGGAAGGGCACATCAAGTAGCCAATCCAAGAAAGAGTACATTAGAATAGATCCTAGTTCATGATTCAAAGTTTAGTTGAGAAAACCTTTCAACCCTATGAATCCTTCATGTGATAAAATCCTTTCATAACAACAACAACAACATCAATGCTTCACTGTCAAAGCAATCTTAAATCATTTACATCAATTTCATAAAGAACATGCATATCTTCATATGTTCATCTTTCATAGTTCAACATCCCAACATATGATCATAGTCTAGAAATCATGAATTTCACATGGGTTCATAGGGATTCAACTTAAAAAACATGCAATTACTTCAATTCATGGATAAAAATATATTAAATTAATTATATCATAATTGAAAGGAATCCATGGCAATTGAATAAGATCCTAATTTGATAGGAAAACCTAACTTTATAAAATGTGAGAATTTAGGAACTCTATGGTGGAAAGGACTTTATAGGTGAATACTATAATACTTTGGAGTTCAAAGCCCACTATTGCTCCCAATTGCAGACACAAGTGTACGTGGTCGCGCAAGTAATATAATGGATCTTTAAAGAACCGGATTATCGTACCCAAAAAACTTGTCAATTAACTATTTACTAAATTATATTAGTCTAATTATTTATTTAAGAGTGCGAAAAGTGTTTGATTTTTATTTGTAAAGAAAAGAATGCAAGAATTAAATAATCAGATTACTTACAATGGTTGGAAAATTCCAGGGCTACAGCATTCATAGGGTTTCCTATATCACATCTAATACATGAATTAACTACAGTTATCAAATTACTGATTTAGAGGGTTGATTTTATAATCATGGTCTCCAGACCTCTAATCGCCTACTCCAATTAGCTGTCTATCTACATCATTGAGCGGGGATAGGCAGTCCTAATTGGCGAGCATTTATATTTCATCCTGTTTTGTAACCAAGCTAGGTGTTCTTCTGGGCGTCACTCCTAAACACAAATCAACTCAATTAATGGAAGATCAAGCTTTATGTATCTATTCGTCTATATACCTTAGCGTCTTCCAAGTTTAAGAGTAGACAAGATATTTATCTCTATGATGGCAAGTCAAGAAATACTAAAACTAGAACACGAAAGTAATTTAAAGTGATAACCAACATTACTTCAAAACAATCGATGTTCAAAAATTACCCAGAGCCGCAACTCCAGAACAAGGGTCTTTAGCTACTAATATCTAAGAAAAGAAGGAAAAGAAAGGAACCCTAGAACGTATTGACAACTTTTTACTTGATGCCCTATAATTGATGATCCCCTAATAATTATTCTCATGGAATATTTATAATAATAGAAACCCTAAATAAAATAACTTAGTCCAAAACAGATTGGGAAACAAAAACCATAAAGGTATTGAATTTTCGTTGTACGCTTGGAACAGTAACTGACTCAACAATTTCGTGCATCTCTTCATCTGCTACCACGTGGCAATGAGGATTCTTTTGGATTTCATTGTTTGTTGCACAAACTACACTTTATATATTTATATATTATAATATTAAATTGATTCCATTAAGTTGCCTGCTTGATTTCCTTCTATTATCTTCTATATTTAATTTGTTGTAGCTCCAAATTTCTTCATCTTTACACCAATTCACCTCTACAAATAAAATACACTATTTAGCACATCCATAAAATTCATGCTCAAAAGGGACAAAAAAAATGATAAATGTGAGAAAATAATGATTAAAAATACATAATTTTTGCCTCACATAACCTACTTGATCTTGAAACTCTAGATCTTCTTCTTCCTAAGAGAGATAAATATTTGAGATGATGAACTTGATCAGCTTTTTAGGAATTTAAGATAATCAATTGAATTGGGTAATTTGGGGGGGGGGGGGTTAAAATCATTATATTGGGCTTAGGGTAGAAGGTAAAACAATATAGTATAGGTTTAACATGATTAGGGTAAAGACCAAAAGCCCTTACTAAAATAACTGCCGACTCGACCTATGATTCATACCTACGGTCCGTAGGTCCACTTACAGACCGTCCTGGTGAACCGTAGAGAAAGTAATGGGACCCTAAATTTTTGACCTTCAACAACCCATGTACAGTTCGTTTGTCTACCTACAGTCCGTACATGGCCACCGTAAGTCCAAATTTAAAATTTAAAATTTGACTAAGTCCGGGACTCACCTACGAGACCTACCTACGACTCGTGCATTAAAAGACGGACTATCCTGGTGAACTGTAAAAAGGGAACTAGAAAATGTTTTGAAAAGATAATTTTCCCCCTCAGCTACGGATGCCACCTACGATCCGTAATTGCACTTACCAATCATAGGTGGGAGCTGTAGGTCATACCTGCAACTTAAATTTGCATTTTCCATTCTTTTCAAATCAAAGGTGTTACAATATCTCCCCCTTGGGAACATTCGTCCTCAAATGGGACTTAAGACAACGTAAGGAGGGTAGGAACTAGTTCTAACATCCCAACATGAATGTAATCATATAAATGCACATATCCGATAAGGAAACCTCAACTCCAAGCTAAAGCATGTTCGAAACAACATTTCATAAGGTCTATATGCAACTCACACTCAAGTGTACATAAACATGAATAAATCAATCAAGTTAACTCATTTTCTCAAAATTTAAGCTTTTAATGAATTTGCAAATAAGGAATCATGGGAATATCTAAGACATATGAATCCAAAAGACTGAACCATGGAAATTAAATACCTCAAGCAAGAGTGGGAACAGAGGGAAAAAGATGAGGATAACGGGACATCATATCATCCTAGGCCTCCCAAGTAGCACCCTCAGCTAACTGATTCCTCTAACGAACATTTACGGATGCTACTTCCTTATATCTCAACTTTCTAACTTGTCGGTCCAAAATCTCAACCAAAACTTCTTCGTAAGAAAGACTGTCCTTTATACCAAGACTCTCTAATGATATAATAAATGTCGGATCACCAACGCATTTCTTCAACACCGAGAGATGGAAAATCGAATGCACTGATGCCAAGTCATTAGACAAATCAAGTTCAACAGAAACTTTACCAACATGCCTCAAAATCTGGGACTAAGTTTCCATTTCTTCGCGAATCTCATTACACCCTTCATGGGTTAAATTTTAAAATAAACCCAATCATTTACCTAAAACTCAAGATCTCTTCTTCTAACATCGACATAGGACTTTTATCGGCTTTGAGCCATTTTCAACTTTTCTCTAATAAGTAGAAATTTCTCCATAGCCTCATGCACCAACTCAGGACCTATACAAGAAACTTCACCGACTTCAAACCAACCTATAGGAGATCTACACCTCCTACCATATAGAGCCTCAAATGGAGCCATACCAATGCTTGAATGATAGTTTTATTATACGCAAACTCAATCAAAGGCAAATGATCATCCCAATTACCCTCGATGTCAATTACAGAAGCTCTCAACATATCTTCCAATGTTTGGATAGTACGCTCTGATTGCCCATTGGTTTGCGGATGATAGACTGTACTAAGCTTAACACGATTACCAAGCCCCTTAGGAAAGATTTTCAAAACTGAGAAGTGAATTGGGTACCCCGATTAGAGATGAATGATAGAGGCACTCCATGCAACCTAACCATCTCCCTTAGATACAACTTAGCATAGTCCTCCGTCGAATAAGAAATCCTAACGAGGATGAAATAAGTCTATTTTGTCATACGACCTATCATAAACCCAAATCAAGTCATATCATCATCGCGTGTGGGGTACCCAACAATGAAGTCCATATTAAAATATTCCCACTTCATAGTAGAAATGCTAATATATTGGGATAAACCTCCAAACTTTTAATGCACAACTTATACTTTTTGACAATTAGGACACTTAGCCACAAATTCCTTAATATCATTTTACATCCTATTTCACCAATAGACCTCCTGCAAGTCACTGTACATCTTGTTGTCTCCCGGTTGAATGGAATATTGTGAACTATGGGCTTCGAATAAGTTTTGCTCTCGTAAGTCATCTATAATGGGAACAAACTAATGACCTTGATATTGAAGCAATCCATCTCCCTCTTGGGAGAAAGCCTCAATGAACTTCTTAAGTACCGCTTCCTTCAATTCAACCAAATTTGGATCAAGATTTTGCTTTGCTTTCACATCGGACACAAACGGAGATATTGAACCATTATGGGCAATAAAACCACCCTTGGTTGAATCAACGAACCGAACACCCAATCGGGCCAATCTGTGAACATCTCGAACAAACTCTTTTTTACAATCTTCAATATGAGCAACACTACCCATTGATAACCGACTAAGAGCATCCGCCACTACGTTGACATTGCCAGGGTAATAGAGAACACTCATGTCATAATCCTTTAGTAACTCAAGCCACCTCCTTTGGAAAAGATTTAGATCTTTCTGTTTAAACACATACTGCAAACTTTTGTGGTTAGTAAAGAAATCAACATGAACACCGCACAAGTAATGCCTCCAAATCTTAAGAGCAAACACAACTGCCGCTAGATCTATGTCTTGGGTAGGAAAGTTCTTTTCATGACTCTTAAGTTTCCTTGAAGCATAGACCAGGACTTCCTATTTTCCATAAGGACACAACCCAACCTAATTCTTGAAGCATCACACTAAACAACAAATCCATCGGTTCTTTTCGGTAATGTTAACACCGTAGCGGAGGTAAGCCTATCTTTCAACTCCTGAAAACTATTCTCACACGCTTCACACCATATGAACTTAACCTTCTTTTAGGTCAATGCCGTAAAGGGAGAGGCAATTAAAGAAAACCCTTCACCAAACCTTTCATAGTAACTAGCCAAACCTAAGAATCTTTGAATATCCGAAGGAGAAAGAGGTTGGGGACAACTCTTAACCGCATCCGTCCTCTTAGGATGTACTTAAATACCCTTTCCAGAAACAATGTGAAAAATAAAAGCCACGGATCTCAACAAAATCTCACATTTACTAAACTTTGCAAAGAGTTGTTGGTCCTTAAGAACTTGCAACACAATATTAAAATGATGGGTATACTCATCTTCACTCCTTGAGTAAGTCAAAATATCTTCAATAAACACAATCATGAACATATCAAGGTATTGTCTAAACACCCTATTCTTCAAATCCGTATATACGGCCGGAGCATTTGTGAAGCCAAAGGACATCACCAAAAACTCATAATGACCATATAATGTTTGAAAAGTCATCTTCGGAAAGTCATCTTCCTTCACCCTCAATTATTGATAACCTGAGCGAAGGTCAATCTTAGAGAGGCAACTTACTCCTTGAACTTGATCAACTTAGAGATTGCCTTTAATTCAAGTTATGCTTAAGTTGTGAGTTTTGGGTCACCTTAAAAAAACCACAACTTTCAGTACAGGATGAGTTAGGTGGCCCATAAGATATCAAGTGAAAGATCTTGGAATCCTCTTTCCAACGCCAACGAGTTTGCTAAATTTTGAGTTCGGATGAGGGACATATTCCCGTTTGAAGTCAGCCTATCCAATAAAGGAAATTTACCTTAATTAATAAGGGTTATTTTGGTATTTTCCTTACCCCATCAGCTTTAAATGTTTTTAGTAATATTTTAGGTGTCTAAACTGATTTGGGTCAGTTTTACAACTCTAAATTACACTTAGGGTTTTGAGAGGAGTTCAAGAGGAGAGGTTCAAGCGTTCTCCATGATTCTTGAGATTTGTCGAGGAATTTCGAAAAATTAAGGTATGTAAGCTTTCATATTGTTGGGTTTGTTCATGTAACACCCTAAAAAAATTTGAGCTAAGATTCGAACCATTCTTCGTTGTGAGTAAGATTTTACTGAGGAATTTAAAAAAAAAAATAAGTGTTAAGGTCACTAGATGTAGCACCTTGAGTTCCAAAAAGAACTAAAGAGAATTCATTCAAGTCATTCGTAAGTTCTTTTAAGTTTTGGGTTAACTTCAAACTATCATAACTTTGAGCACAGGATGAGTTAGGAGACCCATAATATATCAAATGAAAGATCTGTGAGTCCTCTTTCCAACTCCACTGAGTTTGCTAAATTTCAAGTTTGGATGAGGGAGATATGTCTGGTTGAGTTCAGCCTGTCCAGTTAAGGCAATTTACCCTAATTAATGAGGGGTAAAGTCTTTTCCTTACAACACTTCTTTAAACGAGGGACTACAAACATTTAAGAAAAATTTCTCTTCTTTTATACTCAATTGTGGAATAGAACTATGGCGTAAGGAGCTTATTCAAACTCATGCGTTTCTCAGATTCATTCGACTACCCCTCATACTAAAGGTGGTTGAAAGTAAAGCCCAAGATTCTTATGGATGAGTTATTCGTAGCAAAAATCTTGAGGAAGTCATGACACTTTAGAGAGGCTTAAGAGAAGCCCGTGAGAGAGTTAATTATTGAGTTTCGAAAGAATGCACTCATATTCATATGAATCGTGCGTTTGAGCTGAAATCGAGATGTACTCTTTTCTCTAAACCTTATTCAGGTGAGACCCTTATGAGAAAATGTGTTTTAAAGCTTGGGTAATATTTTCACCCTAAGAGATAGTATGAATTACAAAATTATGAGCAGTAGTGTCACGACCCAGGGGTACCCCTATATGTAACATGGCGTATATAACCCCTAAGGACTCCATACAAGCCACTTAGTTCTCATAACATAAGAAACACAACAATAAGAGTAAAACAATAGTCAAAGTCCAAAATATTGTATAAAAGAAAAGAGGAAGTCTAATACACTTGTGTCATCCTAGCCATCTAATACAATAGAATGAAATTGGTCCTAGCCCATACATCATGTTCAAAAGATAAATAAAAGAAAAGGAACTAAAATAATGAAAGTCTGTCCTCAAAAGCATGAGGACTCACCAAAGCTCAGAATATCTCAAGTTAACCTCTAGCCACGAAACTGATGACCCTGACTGTCAAACCCTACATTTAGGAAAATGTAGGCAAGAGTATGCATTAGTACAAAACAATGTACCAAGTATGATAGCTATGCATAAAACATTTAAAACATGCTAAAAGGGAAATTTCATTTAATGACATGCAATTGACCAAGCTAAAACATGATATAAGAGAGTTAAAAAACATAAGTCATAAAACCATGGTCAATGCAAGCTAACATCATCTTTAGAACCTTTGAACTCATATGCGATACTTCTTGAAGTAACCTTAGTTCATTCTTAATGTGGGAGATTAGCCTTAACCGACATAGAGACCATATGAGCTATAACATGATCCCAGTGTCTCCCGCACTGAAAAGGGTTGTCCTACTTTCCACGGTACAAACCTTAAATTTAACCTACAGTGGATCCACTATCTAATGTCTATCCGACACAATCGTCCTATGGGGGCACATAGGTAAGGGATAAAGAGATTAATTCTAGATGTAACACCCCGGAAACTAGTAGGCTTAACTAGAGCTTGTCGTAAGGTTAAAGTCATAAAATTTGCTTCTCGTACTTAGAATGAGGGGTTTAGGGGTTAAACGTCAAGGTAAGACTCCCCAAGGACCAATTAAGGGTATTTGAGGAGGACCCTAAAGTCTACCCCCAAACCTGCCCAAAACAGTGACCCACGGAGGGACCTACACCCCATAGGGTGGTCCACGCTCCGTGGGAGAGCCTCGTGGGTCAAGGGGGCCAAGTGAGGAGTTCCAGTAACTCAACCCACGCCTCACCAGCACCAGCCGTAGATCAAACCACGGTCAGTCAGTGAGGGTCCTGGGATGTCACCTGAAGACTGCCTTTTGGAGGTTAAAGCTAGGGGTCTTTAGGAAATTTCCCTTTTAATTAGTATTAAGTGAAGTAATTTTTTATAGTTTTAATTCACCTGTATAAGCCTTTTTAAGTCATTAACCAACCCATTCACTTCATAAAATCCCAAAACTCAAATCACAACCAACTTTCCCCCGAATAATTCTCTCTCTAGAACTCCAAGGAAGAAGAAGAAGAAAGGTGGAGCTAGAGTTGAAGAATCAAGCTTTTCTCATCAAATTTGTGGGAATTCTTCAATAAGGTATGGTACCTCTTCATCTATGGGTAGCCTTCACCCATAGAGACCCTTTAAAACCCCCAATTTCAAAGTTAGAAAACCCAAAAGTTAGGGTTTGACTTCAATCTCATGGATTCCTTTCAATTTCAAAGGTTTTCTCAAAATATGGGGATTCTTAGGTTGAAAGGCTATTCTCACCTATTGAATCAATGAGCTATCTATGAATGATGTTGGATTGAGTGTTGATGCATTCTTCCAAAATGATGAACTCAAGTAATGAAATGTTAAGTACTCTGTGTGGAATAATGCTAAGCACCGAGTGGATATTAATTGAGATGGAAACTCATACGTGAGTTGAGGCAGGGTTTCTAGTAGCAATCTCTTGAGATGGATGTCCATACGTGAGTTGAGGTGGGGTATCTAGTAGCAATATACCTATCCCATAAATATGTGCCCTCATAGGTCTTTAGCTAGTGTATCCACCTAAAAGCTAAATTAATGGTTCTACCTTAGGCAAGTAGGACACCCTTTTCAGTGTGGGTAACACCGGATTCCATGATTTACTCACATGGTCTATGTCGGTTAAGGCTTAGTCCCACAATAAATGGTTATGAACTATGGCTCCTCAAGAAGCACTACTTAGTGTGGGTGGGAGTATGGGACTTCATTCATGCATTTTACAAGTAGGCTCTGAGAGTAGTTATGGTGTGTTCCTTTTATGTTATGATGGTTATGAAATGAAATATGCTTAATGTGGATTGTTTCTATGAGTTGCTTTCCTTGATATGACTTACTAAATGTGAATATTTCCTTGTTTATGAGAATTAACAAAGGATGAGATCAAAGAATGGTAAGTATGATTATGTTGGCCTAAAAGTGGTACTTAGTGTATATGAGATTTTGGGATCTTTATCTATGCATTGCACAAGTATAACTTAGGGTTACTTATGAGGTGGTTCTATTATGCTATGATGTTCTATGTGTTGAATATGCTTATGACTTATGCTTTTACACTAATGTGCATGATGGTTCTCAAACTTGGTAAAGTGCATGCTTTTCAACTAAAAGGTCATTTTTAGCATGTTTTCAAGGTTTTTATGCATGGATATCATACTTAGTGCATTTTTGTACTAACCCATATTTTCTACATTTTTCTATAAGTGTAGGCTCTGGTTTTTAAGGTGATCTTCTAGTGGTTCAAGCTTGGATCGACTATTCTCGTAGCTTGTGGTGAGTCCTCAAGATTCGAGGACACATGAGTCATTTGTAGTTCCTTTCTAGTTATTTCATTGTTGAACTATGTTGTAAGGGCGCTGTCCCTATTTGATTCAAATATTGTATTAGATTGCTATAATGAGACTAGTCTAGACTTCCGCTTGCTTTTATGAAAGACTACGATTGTATGGATAAAGTTTTAAATTTCCGCATCATTTCTTTTATCCTATATTATGATATGCTAAGGGGCTTGTATGTGACTTTTCGGGGTCGAGTATGCCATTTCACATCTAGGGGGTACTCCTGGGTTGTGACAAACTTGGTAATTAGAACACAAGGTTTAGAATTATTCTAGGATGATGTCTCATAAGCCACGTCTAGTAGAGTCTTGTTAATAGTGTGAAGTGTGCCACATTTATGAATGAGAGGCTATAAGATATTTAGGTAACTACACTTCTTTCATTACTTTTAAGTCGTGCGATAGAGTTTAATTCTATAAGGTCCTTCTTCTAATCCTTACCCGGTGGTCTACAGGATATGACTACTCAAGGAACTTTCACCGGTGGATTTGAAGGAGACAATGTTGATCAAGGAGCTCTTCCTCAAGTTCCGGTTGACTTAATGACTAATGAGAAGATTAGATATGAATTTCAATTATTGACTCAAGCCGGAATAGAAACTCCGGAAATTTATGGGTCAAAGATGGAGGAAGATCCTCAAGAGTTTATAGATGAGGTCTCTAAGGTGTTGGACTTTGTGGGAGTGACTCCAGTAGAGAAGGCAGAATTGGCCGCTGACCAATTGAAGGATGTTGCTCAAATGTAGTTTAGTCAATGGAAAGAAAGGAGGCCGATAGAAGTGGGCCCTATGGAATGGGAAAGGTTTAAGAATGGGTTTCTTGATAGGTTTTATCCTTGGGATATGAGAGAGGCTAAGATACTTGCATTTATTAACCTTCGGCAAGGTAGGATGAGTGTGGAGGAATATGCTCGGGTGTTCACTAGGTTGTCAAGATATGCTCCAGTTATATTAGCCGACTCTAGGTCGATAATGAGTAAGTGTGTGTCGGGGGTGTCCGACTTGGTAGTGGAAGAATGTTGTATGGTTATGCTTGAGAATGATTTGAATATTGATCGTCTTGTGATTCGTGCTCAAGGGATTGAAAAACGGAAGATTGAAGAAAGGTTGAGGGAGAAAAAGAGTTTTAGGATAGATGAGAGTAATTCTTCTCTTGAAAGGTCTTCCAGACAAGGTCCTCCTAGATTTTCCCTAAAATTTATTGAAGAAAGGGTGTCTAACCCTAAGTCTCAAGGAAAGAATAGAAGACCCATATTTCCTACTTGTGCTAGATGTGGCAAAAGACATAAGGGTAAATGTTTGGCCGGCATGGAGGGTTGTTATGGTTGTGGTGGAAGTGGTCACAAAATGAGAGATTGCCCGATACTTACCGCTAGGGGAAGAGACAGGAAGAAAATTAGGTCCTATGCTATCCAAGCAAAAGGTGAACAAGAGTATCCTCCTAGTATGGCTACCGGTATGTGTTCTATGCTTATTTAGATTTCGGTGTTTCTTGTCTTTTGTGACTTGGTAGAATTGATATGCTAGACCTTGATGTTGTCTTTAGTATGAATGGGTTTTATTATTGTTTTAAGATATTGATGTTAGAACCCAGTAAGGATATTATGAGTGTTTGTCTATGCTTTGAGATTTCTTGAAAGAAGTAGTATTTGAGGTTCTAGTAAGGGGGATTCCTCCCAAGGGGGAGATGGTGTGCTTAGATAGCAAGATGGTTGAGAGTCCCGATATCCTCATGTCTTTCTTCTATTCCTATTCTAGCTTGAGACAAAGAGTTCCTCTTGGCTTGTTTTATGTTTTGGAGTGATGTGTTTGTTAGAAGTTTCCATGATCCCCTTATGTTATGCATGTCCTTGAGAAGTTCATGATTTGTAAGAAAATGAGTTTTCATGACTTATGTATTCCTCATGTTGTTGTGCATTTAGTATGAGTTACCTATATGCTTCATGAGATGAATTGTCGAACATGCTCTAGTATGCTTTTGAGAGAAATTGCATAATTTGCTTCATGTTATTGTGTTGAGCCTGCTTTGAGTTGGAGAAGGTAGTTCCTCCTATGAATGTTGAAATGTTGAAGTTTCCATGCATAATGGGTTGTTAGATGTAGTTCCTACTTCCTTGTGTTGCACTGAGTATGCTGAAATGGAGTCAATGTTTCCTCCTTTGAATTGTGCATTATTTCGATGTTTCTTGAATGATGGGTTGCTAGTTTTGAGTCTTTAATTTCGTAAGGGGTCTAGATCGACATTCGAGGACGAATGTTCCCAAGGGGGAGATCATGTAACACCCCAGAAACTAGTAGGCTTAACTAGAGCCTGTCGTAAGGTTAAAGTCATAAAATTTGCTTCTCGTACATAGAATGAGGGGTTTAGGGGTTAAACGTCAAGGTACCACAACCCAAGGACCAACCAAGGGTCTTTGAGGAGGACCCTAAAGTCTACCCCCAAACCTGCCCAAAACAGTGACCCGCGGATGGACCTACGCCCCATAGGGTGGTCCACGCGCCGTGGGAGAGGCTCGTGGGTCAAGGGGGCCAAGTGAGGAGTTCCAGTAACTCAACCCACGCCTCACCAGCAGGGGCCGTGGGTCCAACCACGATCCGTCAGAGAGGGTCGTGGGTGGTCACCTGCAGACTGCCTCTTGGAGGTTAAGGCTAGGGATCTTTAGGTAATTTCCCTTCTAATTAGTATTAAGTGAAGTCGTGTCGTATAGTTTTAATTCACCTATATAAGCCTTTTTAAGTCATTAACCAACCCATTCACTTTATAAAATCCCAAAACCCAAATCACAATCAACTTTCCCCCAAATATTTCTCTTTATAGTATTCCAAGGAAGAAGAAGAAGAAGAAAGGTGAAGCTAGGGTTGAAGAATCAGGCTTTTCTCATGAAATTCGTGGGAATTCTTCAATAAGGTATGGTAGCTCTTCATCTATGGGTAGCCTTCACCCATAGAGCCCCTTCAAAACCCCCAATTTCAAAGTTAGAAAATCTAAAAGTTAGGGTTTGACTTCAATCTCATGGATTCCTTTCAAATTCATTTTTAAAGGGTGAATTATGTTTGTTTATGGATATATTGATGATTTTACATGATTTTAAGTTGAATTCCTCAAGAATCCACGAATAACCCTATTTTCTCAAATGGGATATTAAAATGTGGGTATGGATTGATGCATGTAGAAAATTATGAATGTAATGAATTGATTACTTGAATTATGTTATCATCCATGTCTAATATAGTAATTCTAGATGTGTTGGTGAATTATGATCCATGGTCCTTGAAGGAAAAAATTATGAGAATTATGAATGATTATGAGATTCATGTACATGTTTTATGAACAGTTTAAGAGTAAGTGATTATGATTATGATAATGTTGTTGTGTTGATTTAAAGGCTATTCTCAATTGTACACTTATGAATGAAGATGACATGTTGTGAAAGGTTTTCTCACAATATTGGGATTCTTAGGTTGAAAGGTTATTCTCACCTATTGAATCTATGAGCTATCTATGAATGATGTTGGATTGAGTGTTGATGCATTCTTCCATAATAATAAAATCAAGTAATGAAATGCTAAGTACTCCGTGGGGGATAATGCTAAACACCGAGTGGATATTGATTGAGATGGAAACTCATACGTGAGTTGATGCGGGGTTTCTAGTAGCAATCTCTTGAGATGGAGGTCCATACGTGAGTTGATGCGGGGTATCTAGTAGCAATCTCCCTATCCCATAACTATGTGACCTCATAGGTCTTTAGCTAGTGGATCCACCTAAAAGCTAAATTAATGGTTCTACCTTAGGCAAGTAGGATACCCTTTTCAGTGTGGGTAACACCAGATTCCATGATTTGCTCACACGGTCTATGTCGGTTAAGGCTTACCCCCACAATAAATGGTTATGAACTATGGCTCCTCAAGAAGCACTACTTAGTGTGGGTGGGGGTATGGGACTTCATCCATGCATTGCACAGGAAGGCTATGAGAGTAGTTATGGTGTGTTCTTTTTATGTTATGACGGTTATGAAATGAAGTATGCTTAATGTGGATTGTTCCTATGAGTTGCTTTCCTTGATATGACTTACTAAATGTGAATGTTTCCTTGTTTATGAGAATTAACAAAGGATGAGATCAAAGAATGGTAAGTATGATTATGGTGGCCCAAAAGTTATACTTAGTGTAGATGGGATTATGGGATCTTTATCTATGCATTGCTTAAGTATAACTTAGGATTACTTATGAGATGGTTCTATTATGCTATCATGGTCTATGTTTGAATATGCTTATGACTTATGCTTTTACACTAATGTGCATGATGGTTCTTAAACTTGGTAAAGTGCATGATTTTCAACTAAAAGGCCTTTTTTACCTATATTTTCTACATTTTTCTATAAGTGTAGGCTCCAGTTCTTAAGGTGATCTTCTAGTGGTTCAAGCTTGGATCGACTATTCTCCTAGCTTGTGGTGATACCTCAAGATTGGAGGACGCATGAGTCATTTGTAGGTCCTTTCTAGTTATTTCATTGTTTAACTATGTTATAAGGGCGGTGTTTCTATTTGATTCAAATATTGTATTAG
This sequence comes from Solanum etuberosum, assembly GCA_029582245.1. Taxonomy (NCBI): domain Eukaryota; kingdom Viridiplantae; phylum Streptophyta; class Magnoliopsida; order Solanales; family Solanaceae; genus Solanum; species Solanum etuberosum. Next base: position 43,558 of record JAJONR010001893.1, on the reverse strand, counting down.
ATGGCTATAATGAGACAAGTCTAGACTTCCTCTTGCTTTTATGAAAGACTTTGATTGTATGGATAAATTTTTAAATTTCCGAATCATTTCTTTTATCTTATGTTATGATATGCAAAGTGGCTTGTATGAGACCTTTCGGGGTTGAGTACCCCTTGTCACATCTAGGGGGTACTCCTGGGTCGGGACACTAGAAACCCGGCTTCTACTAACGGGAGAGCTTCCATCTCGATATCCTCTTGGTGCTAAGCTGAATCCCACAGAATAGTCATTTCTTACTTGACCTTATTATCAATGGAAAGGTACCCTAGGATAACCAATTTAAGCTAGTTTCATTAAGATAGCTCCTTAATCTTTCATTCAATTAGGTGAGAAAGTCTTTCAACCTAAGAATCCTTATTATGTGAGAACACCTTTCTTATCATGCTAGTTATGTATTTATGAGAATGTTCTTTCAACAACACAACAACAAGATCATCATTGATACTTTACTCTAAAAGCACCCTTAAAACATTTGCATAGATTTAATGAGAAAATGCATAAGTCCATAATTCACCTCTTGAGGTTCAAAACTAACTTTCAATTATCAATACTTAGAAAACATGGGTTAGATATGGATTTACTCATAAATACATGTAAAGCTTGCAATACATGCTTAATTTCATAAAACTCTTCCTTGAAGATCAAAATCCCACATCATTTGATTCATAACTTGAAAACATGAGGGCTACATGGTTTCATGGGAAAATCATCATAAAATAATCATATTACATCAATTCAAGCATAAGAGATCATAATTCAAATATTTAAATCAACATTGAACAGAACCCATTGCAATTGAAGAAAACCATACCTCAATTGGGGAATTCTAATCTTTGAAATTGAGGAATTTTGGAACTCCATGGATGAAAATATCATACCTCAAATCCCAATTCTTAACTTCAATAGAGGAATTGAGGATTGACCTTGATCCTAGCTTGAATCCTTTCTTCTTCTTCAGGTTTTAGAGAGAGAAATATTTTGGGAGGAAGAACTTTGATTTTCTTTTGTGTTTTGGAAATGACTTGAATAGGTGAGTTTTGGGGTTATAATTAATTATATAGGGGTCCTAGGCTTGAGTAAAACGACATAGCTTTGATTTACTAAAAACCAGAAAAGACCCAAAAACCCCTAAAATTATAACTGTCAACCCACTGCCACGAGGGCTACCACAGCCCGTCATGGGTCATGCGGCCCGTAATGGTGCCCGTGATCCCTTGACCAGTGGCTAGGTTGCCAGCCCCTTTTCCCCAAAAAAACAAAGTCATGACCACGGCCCTTCCCACGGCTCGTGGGGAGGGTCCTATTTTTGGCAGTGTAGCCTAGCCTACCACGAGCAACACCACGGCCCGTGGTTCCTACCACGTGGTGTGATGGTGGTCGTGGAAGGTGAGGGAGTGTTGGTTGGCTACTGCCTAAGGGCTACCGGCACCACCACAACTTGTGGTGCCCTCCACGATCCGTGTGGCCTTCATGGTGGGTGCCAAGGCTAAATTCTTGGTTTGTAAACACACTCTTGGACCCTTTCTTAGGCTACTAAATTTGAGGCGTTACATTATCTCCCCCTTGGGAACATTCATCGTCGAATGGTATTCTAGACACCTCTTGAAAGAAAAGACTCAATACTAGCAGCCCATCATGCATGCAATCTCATCAAAATGCACAAAAAAAAGGAGGAAACATCAACTCCAAGCTAAACATACTCAATGCGTCATAAGGAAGTAGGATCTACATCTAGCAACCCATTATGCATGAAATTTCAAAATTTCTCATGTTCAAGGAGGAACTACCTTCTCCAAGTTAAAAACATGCTCAACACAATCTCGTGGAGCCTATATGCAATTCATTCTCAAAAAGCATATCTAAATCATGTTCATCAGTTCATCTCATGAAGTCTATAGGCAACTCATACTCAATGCACAACAACATGAGGAATATCAATCATGTAATCTTATTTTCTTTCAAAACACAAGTTTTTCATTAACATTTATAACATAAGAAAATCATGAAAACACATAAAACACATGACTCCAAATAAAGGACAAACCAAGAGGAACTCATTACCTCGACTAGAGTAGGAGTAAAAGGAAAAAGATGAGAATATCGGGACATCATATCGGCCTCGGCCTCCCAAGTAGCACCCTCAACTATATGATTCCTCGATAAGACTTTCACGGAAGCAACTTCGTTGTTTCTCAACCTCTTGACTTTCCGGTCTAAAATCTCTACCGGAACTTCCACATAAGAAAGACTTTCATCAACTCCAAAACCTTATAAATGATCTATGGATGTCGGATCTCCAACACACTTTTTAAGCATAGAGACATGGAAAATCGGATGCACCGATGCCAACTCATTTGACAATTCTAGCTCATAAGCAACCTTACCAACACGTCTCAAAATTTGATACGGGCCTACATATCATGGACTAAGCTTCCCTTTCTTACCAAACCTCATTACAACCTTCATGGGTGAGATTTTCAAGTAGACCCAATCATGAATAGAAAACTCTATATCCCTTCTTCTCACATCGGCATAAGACTTTTGCCGACTTTGAGTCGTTTTGTACTTTCCTCTAATAAGCTGAACTTTCTCTATGGCCTCATGTACCAACTCGAGACCTATGAGGGCAACTTCACCCACCTCAAACCAACCTATGGGAGATCTACACCTCCTACCATATAGGGCCTCAAATAGAGCCATGTCAATACTTGAGTGATAGATATTATTATAAGCAAACTCAATAAATGGGAAATGGTCATCCCAATTACCCTTAAAATCAATCACACAAGCCCTTAACATATCTTCCAAAGTTTGGATAATACGCTCCGCTTGCCAATCGTTTTGGGGATGAAAGGCCATACTAAGCTTAACACGAGTACCAAGACCCTTTTGGAATGACTTCCAAAACTGAGAAGTGAATTGGGTACCACGATCGCAAATAATGGACAAAGGCACCTCATGCAAATTTACTATTTCTCTTAAGTACATCTTGGAATAGTCCTCCGCCGAATAAGAAACTTTAACGGGAAGGAAATTAGTTGATTTCGTATTACGATCCACTATCACCCAGATCGAATCATGTTGTCACCGGGTGCGAGTCAAACCAACAATATAGTCCATGTTCAAATCATCCCACTTCCAAGTAGGAATGCTAATATGTTGGGATAAACTTCCCGGTCTCTGATGCTCAACTTTTACTTGTTGCCAATTTGGACACTTAGCCATAAATCCCAAAATATCCTTCTTCATCCCAGTCCACCAATAGACCTCCCATAAATCAGGGTACATCTTGGTGGCTCCTGGGTGAATGGAATACCACGAACTATGGGATTCTGACAAGATTTGTTCCCTCAAGTCATCAACATTTGGAACACATAAATGACCTTGATATCTAAGTACACCATCTCCCCCTTGGGAGAAAGCCTCAGCGGATTTTTTAAGCACCGCTTCCTTCAATTCTACCAAAATTGGATCAAGCCTTGCTTGACTTTTACATCCGCCACAAAAGGTGATTCGGAACCATTGTGAATCATAACACCACCCTTGGTGGAGTCAACTAATTGAACACCTAATCGGGCCAATATATGAACATCTCAAACTAACTCTTTCTTTTCTTCTTCAATATGAGCAACACTACCCATAGATAACCGACTAAGAGCATCCGCTACCACATTAGCTTAACCTGGGGGATAAAGAACACTCATGTCATAATCTTTCAATAACTCAATTCACCTTCTTTGGTGAAGATTTTTTTTTTATTAAACACATATTGCAAACTCTTGTGGTCGGTAAACACATCTACATAAACTCCATACAAATAGTGTCTCCAAATCTTTAAGGCAAATACGACTGCCGTTAATTCAAGGTCGTGAATAGGATAATTCTTCTCATGAATTTTAAGTTGCCTTGAGGCATATGCAATAACTTTCCAATTTTGCATAAGCACGCACCCTATCCCAATTCTTGAGGCATCACAATAAACCACAAAACCATCTGTCCCTTCCGGTAAGGTCAACAGCGGAGCGGAAGTAATTCTATCCTTCAACTCCTGAAAACTGTATTCACATAATTCGAACCATACGAACTTAGCCTTCTTTTGAGTCAAAGCCGACAAAGGAGAGGCAATCGAAAAGAATACCTGGACAAATCTTCTATAATAACTGGCCAAACCTAAGAAACTTTTAATATCCGAAGGAGTTAGAGGTCTAGGCCAACTCTTGACCGCATCCGTCTTCTTTGGATCTACCTGAATACCCTTACTAGAAAAAATATGGCAAAGGAAAGCTATGGACCTTAACCAAAATTCACATTTGCTAAATTTTGCAAAGAGTTGTAGGTCCTTAATAAGTTGCAATAAAATCCTCAAATGATCAATATGCTCATTCTCACTTCTCGAATAGATCAAAATATCATCAATAAAAACAATCACAAACATGTCAAAGTATTGTCTTAACACCCTATTCATCAAATCCATAAACACCGTTGTAGCATTAGTCCACCTAAACGACATTACCAAAAACTCATAAGGACCATACCGAGTTCAAAAAACCATCTTCGGAATGTTATCTTCCCTCACCCTCAATTGGTGATAACCCGATCGAAGATCAATCTTAGAGAAATAACTTTCTCCTTGAAGATGGTCAAACAAATCATCTATCCTTGGGAGAGGATACTTATTCTTAATGGTCACCTTTTTCAACTTACGATAGTCAATACACATACGAAGTGAACAATCCTTCTTTCTAACAAACAAAACTGGAGCACCGCATAGAGAGATACTCGATCGAATGAAACCTTATCCAACAAATATTTCAATTGTTCTTTCAACTCCTTAAATTATAGCGGAGCCATTCGGTAAGGAGGAATAGAAATAGGTTGGGTATATGGGATAAGATCAATACCGAAGTCTATTTCCCGATCGGGAGGAATACCGGGTAGATCATTTGGGAACACTTCCAAAAATTCATTAACAACTGGGACAGACTCAAGGAAGGGGTTTCAGAATCTACATCCCTCACCCTAAATAGATGTTAGAAGAAACCCTTAGAAATCATCTTTCAAACTTGAAGACAAGAGACAAAATGACTTGGCATAGAATTTCCTCCCTTCAACTCTAGGACAGACTCATTAGGCAATTGAAACTTGACTACACGAGTTCTACAATCAATAGAAGCATAACATTAGTGCAGCCAATCCATACCAAGAATAACATCAAAATCTAGCCTATCAAGCTCTACCCACTCAACAAGAGTTACTCTATGGGACAAGGAAATGGGACACTTTCTATAGACCCTCTTAGCCACAATAGAATCACCAACATGAGCAGAGACAGAAAAAGTTCTAACGACACACCCGGAAGAACAACAAACCTTATAGCCACATATGGCGTCACAAAAGACAAGGTAGCACCAGGATCAAGTAATGCATAAATATAAAGTTGGAAAACTTTCAACATAGCGGTAACCACATCGGGAGAACCCTCTTGTTCATCACGAGTTTGAAGTGCATAGAAGCAGTTTTTCTTAGGAGCATTAGAACCCGAACAACTAGGAAAAGCTTGCTTTCCCTCTCTTCCTTTAGCCGTAAACATCGGGAAATCCCTCATTTTGTGATAACTTTTACCACAACCATAAAACCATTCGTGTCAGCTAGGCACTTACCCTCGTGCTTCCTTCCACACTTAGTACAAGTAGACCTAGGGAATGAAGATCCACTACCATTACCTCATTGAGGCTTAGGGTTAGACACCCTATCTTTATTGAACTTAGGAGGAGCATAGGAGGAACCTTTACCGGAAAAAAAATTGTCAAAATCTAGGATGACCTTGTCCATCAGACCTTGTATGAGAGAAATTTCCATCACCGGTCTTAACCCTTTTTTCCTCCCTAGGCTTTCCCTTAAGCTTCTCCTCCTCAATTTGTTGTGCATGAACCATAAGATGAGATATGTCCATGTCATTAATGAGCATGGCGGTTCGGCACTCTTTAACCACCATTTCGAACACACACAAAATAAACTTACTCATCTTTGCCCTCGAATCCACAACCATTATTGGAGCATACTTAGACAATTGAGTGAACTTTAGAGCATATTCCCTCACACTCATACTCTCTTGTCGAAGGTTAATGAACTCAAGCCCTTAGTTTCTCTCATCTCAAGGGGAAAGAATCTATCAAAAAAAGCGGCCTTAAACTTCTCCAAATCAAGAGGACCCGCATATTCCGGTCTCCCTTCCTTCCATTGGTTGTACCATATTTAAGCCACACATTTTAGTTGATAAGCGGCCAACTCCGCCTTTTCCACCGGCATAACTCCCATGATCATCAAAACCTTATAGATATTATCAGCAAACTCTTGAGGATCTTCCTCAACCTTAGAACCATGAAACTACGTAGGATTAATCCTAGTAAAGTCCCTCACTGTTGAAACCACTATACCCACATTTGGCTTCATAGGAACCGCAACCTCCCTATTGGCTTGGGATGTCATGGCTTGAGCTAACACTTGAAAAGCAACCCTAAACTCTGCATTTGACACTTTCTCAGCCAAAGGATTGACCGAAACTTGAGGAGCTTGGGGAGGAGCTTCTTGTTCCTCACTCTCCCTCATATCCTTCTAGAAAAAGCTCTTCGGGTAGCCAAATCCTGAAGAACATAGGGTAAGGATTAAGATAGAGACCTTATAGAGTTAAAATATATCGCACGACTTAGAGTAATGAAAGAAGAGGAGTTTCCTAATCATCTCGTAGCCTCTCATTCATAAATGTGGCACACTTTACACTTATGAACAAGACTCTACTCGACGTGGCTTATGAGAAATCCTAGGACCATTCTTAATATTTTTCTCGGATTACCAAGTTTGTCACGACCCAGGGGTACCCCCTAGATGTAACATGGCGTATAGAACCCCGGAGGACTCCATACAAGTCACTTAGTTCTCATAACATAAGAAATAGAACAATAAGAGTAAAACAATAGTCCAAGTCCAAAACATTGTATAAAAGAAAAGTGAAATTCTAATATACTTGTCTCATCATAGCCATCTAATACAATAGATTGAAATTGGGCCTATCCCATACATCATGTTCAAAAGTGAAATACAAGAAAAGGAACTAAAACAATGAAAGTCCATCATCGAAGCGTGAGGACTCACCAAAGCTCGGAATATCTCAAGTAAACCTCTAGCCAAAAGACTGATGACCCTGACTATCGTAGCCTAGATTTGGGGAAATGTACGCAAGAGTATGCGTTAGTAAAAAACAATGTACCAAGTATGATAGCTATGCATAAAACATTTAAAACATTCTAAAAGGGACATTTCATTTCATGACATGCAATTGTCCAAGCTAAAAGATGATATAAGAGAGTTAGAAAACATAATTCATAAAACAATGGTCAATGCAATGTAACATCATCTTTAGAACCTTTGAACTCATATGTGATACTTCTTAAAGTATCCTTAGTTTATTATTAATGTGGGGGATTAGCATTAACAGATATAGAGACCATGTGAGTTATAACATGATCCCCCGGTGTCTCCCACACCAAAAAGGGTTGTTCTACTTGCCACGATAAGGACCATAAATCTGAGCTAAAGTGGATCCACTAGCTAATGTCTATCTGAGACAATCATCCTAAGGTGGCACATATGTAAGGGATAAAGAGATTGCTTCGAGAAACCCGACTTCTACTAACGGGAGAGCTTCCATCTCAATATCCTCTCGGTGCTAAGCTAAATCTCACATAATAGTCATTTCTTACTTGACCTTATTATCAATGGAAAGGTACCCTTGGATAACCCATCCAAGCTGGTTTCATTAAGATAGCTCCTTAATCTTTGATTCAATTAGGTGAGAAAGCCTTTCAACCTAAGAATCCTTTTTATGTGAGAAAACTTTTCACATCATGCTACTTATGTGTTTATGAGAATTTCCTTTCAACAACACATCATCAACATCATCATTGGTACTTTACTCTCAATGCACCCTTCAACAATTTGCCTAGATTTCATGAGAAAATGCATAAGTCCATAAGTCACCTCTTGGGGTTCAAAACCAACTTTCAATCATCAATACGTAGAAAACATGGGTTAGATATGAATTTCATCATAAATACATGTAAAGCTTGCAATACATGCTTAATTTCATAAAAGTCTTTCTTGAAGATCAAAATCCCACATCATTTGATTCATAACATGAAACATGGGGGTTACATGGGTTCATGGAAAAATCATCATAAAATCATCATATTCCATAAATTAATGCAAAGAGATCATAATTCAATCATTTAAATCAACATTGAAGGGAACCAATGGCAATTGAAGAAAACCTGAACTCAATTAGGGAATTCTAATCTTTGAAATTGAAGAATTTGGGAACTCCATGGATGAAAACTATCACACCTCAAAGCCCAATGCTTAACTTCAATGGAGGAATTGAGGCTTGACCTTGATCTTAGCTTGAATCCTTTCTTCTTCTTCAAGTTTCTAGAGAGAGAAATATTTTGGGGAGCAAGAACTTTAATTTTCTTTTGGGTTTTGGAAATAATGACTTGAATGGGTGAGTTTTGGGGTTAAAATTACTTATATAGGGGTCCTAGGCTTGGGTAAAATGACATAACTTTGATTTACTTAAAATCGGAAAAGACCCAAAAACCCATGAACTAATAACTGTCAACCCACTACCGCGAGAGGCACCATGACCCATCAAGAGTTACACGTCCCGTAGTGGTGCCTGTGGTTTTATTGACCAGTTTCTAGGTTGCCTCCCCCTTTTCCCCAAAAAAACTAAGTCATGACCACAACCCCTCCTATAGCCCGTGGTAGCCTTAACGAGCCGTCTAGTAGCTCGTAGGAAGGGTCCTGTTTTTGGCAGTGTAGCTTAGCTTCTGCCTAGCCTACCACGAGCAACACCACGGCCTGTGGTCCTTACCACGAGGCGTCATGGTGGCCGTGGAAGGTGAGGCAGTGTTGGTTGGCTACTGCCTAAGGCCTACGGGCACCAGCATGACTTGTGGTGCCCTCCACGATCCGTGTGGCCTTCATGGTGGGTGCCAAGGCTAAATTCTAGGTTTGTAACCACTCTCTTAGACCCTTGATTACGCTACTAAATTTTGAGGTGTTACAAGTAGTAGTAAAGAGTGCCCTTAAGTTAGAGAAAAGCATGCAGAGGTATAGAAATCAATGAAAGGAAGATAGTGATGGGGCAGATTATGTTATTGCAATTATTTACCCAGTCAGTTATAAGCGATGAGTACCTTTATGAGTAAAATAAAGAATAATTATATTGTAGAGAGTTCTCGATAGAAGAAAGAGGAATAGTTACTACTCTGTATGAGATAGAATATAATTTTAACGGTAATAGAGTTGATGTCAATGTGCCATCATGTTAGAGAAGACTCAATATATGTGTGGAATCAGAGAGTAGTGTATCCATGAGGTGATAGACCCAAGCTGGGCTTATGAATTTTGAAGGGGGAACCCCATGATATTCAGAGAATGGTAGATCTAGTTGCGAGATAATGCACGGTAAGTGAGTAAATAGTACTTAAGTTGTGAAATGGAAGGTGAAGGTAATTTGTAGGTAGGTAGACGAATAGTTAAAAATTTACTTCTTGTCATGATATCTTAGTGGGTGAGTGTCTCTTGATTTTTCTGGTAGTCGCAAGTAGTATAAGGTGTGAGCAATCATATTGATATCCGTGTATAGTACTAGACACTAACCTTGAATTTGAGATGAGTGTCTTGATCAAAAGATGGAAACATGAGGGTGATGGTGTTAGTTTTGAGGTCTGATCTAGTAGGTTTGACCTAAAATAGGTGAGGAGATCAAAGTGGTACCTTGCAATGAAAATGAGGTATTATGATCCATAGAGGAGAGGACTGAAGATAGAGCAGTAAGAGGTACACCTGAGGTGGTATATGGCCAAACAAGGTCCCAATTGAGGTTAAGAGAAGCACCATAGAAATGAGGTCTTAGTATCCGCTTATTGAGAGTTCGGTAGTCATGAGGTAAATTTTTCCCAAGTCTTAGAGTAAAGGGGAATGTAGACCAATATAGAAATGATGGAATAGGTCCATAGCTTTCAAGTGCCAGCTTTATACCTAAGTAGGAGATGACAAGATGAGGAATCAAGTCAAGTTTTGAGGATAAGATAGTAATGAGTTCAAAAGAGTATAGGACATATATTTTCAAAGGTCCTTTTAGTAGTGAAGTGATGTTAGAAGGAGAAGGTTAATGATCTTATCGTTATAATGATGGTGTGATAATTCCATCTAAGGTTATAAATGAGGAGGAAGAGGAGGATGAGTTTTTACCATGATAAATAGTTAAATGAGAGCCCTTAGATGGTTCCGAGTAGTAATGCGGGAAATTCTAGTTGGTATGGAAGAGGTGATGGGAGAATGAGAACTTCTTAAGGAGCGGGTTAGTAGGAGTGCATGGAGTTGTTAGAGTACTAAGTTTGAATGTGGTGTTGTTAAACATTAGGTGGTTCTTGATATGAGCCCAATGTTGATTAAATGTAATATTCTTGGGATGAAATTTGATGTCGAGGTATAGAACCCGAACATTAGGATTTTGGATTAAGCTTAAATATAGTAAGAGCATACCATTAGACTCAGACGTTGGTAAGAGAAGTCATGTACCCTTGTGGGAGCTATGAGTTGCAGCCAATGAGGTATGGTAATGACAAGTCCGAGATTTCAACTCATTCAGGGCTTTGTTTTGATAGTTTATTGTCCTCAAATGCCTAATTTATGCTCCGTACTGATGTTAAAATGTTGATTTGCAGCAAAGAAGGCAAAAGGAGAAAGGCAAAGACATTACCGGGTGAAAAAAAAGTAAAAAGATGAAAAACGCTAAAGATAACAAAAGCTGAGAATCGCCTAAGACACTCGGCGACTCGCCGTGTGGCACTTCAGCTCGCCTAAAGTTCCAGACTGCCAGCCCTGGGGAGAAGCCAATTTGGCGATGGATTTGGACATTCGGCGGACCACCGACTGGATCGGCGACACATTCTGGATCGCCTAAAGTCACAGAACCTTGAGGACTAAATGCCAAGGAAGATCAGCGATGAGATGGAGTGATTGCCGCGTCGCCGCCCTGGTCAGCGATGCTCGACTTACCTCGCCTAATGGTCCTTGCAGCTGAAATTTGGAAAACTATAAATTGAATTCTATAAGAGTTAAAAGGGTCCGATTTTCATTATTAAAGTCTAGTTTTAGTTTTCTTAGGTTTTTGGGAGAGTTTTCTTAGTTTTCTCCATTGGAGAACAACTTTGAAGGGTTTTTCAAGTAGATTCGAAGTGGGTCTTTGATTTTTAGCATTTTGGATCATTTTAAAGACTTGGATTGCAATACCTAGATCATAGAGAATGTTTATGGTATTAATTTCTATGTTTTTATGATGCTTGGCTAACACCCCAATTCTTGGGGTGTGATTATGTGATTATTTGCTTAATTAGCTTATGGGTATTGTTGGTTAATGATTTAAATGTTGTTTTATTGTGGGTTTGATCGATAGCTGAGTATTAATTTATGAATTGTTGTTGCAATGCAGTTCTACCTTTGTGTTCTTGACTATCTCGAGAGAGAGGTTCTAAAACCAAGGTTATTGATTGATGAATGTAATGTGTGGGTTGTTATGGGTTCATCTCGATAGAGTGAATCTTAACACATTCCGACCTATCTAGCTCGAGAGAGTAGATAAATTAAGGTTTTGGGTTGTTTTGTAGCGTCAAGCTTGTCGAGGTTTGAGAGAACTCGCCTGAACCATAATAGTTGTTCGAGAGAAAGCTATTGCACCTATAGTCTTGCCTACCCATAGTGATTCAACACTTTATTATTAAGCTCCAATTACCCATATAGTGAAATTAGCTTATAATCGATCACATCCTGAGAATTCCTTCCTAGTTGTCTAATCCCCTGTTTTAGTGATTATTGTAGTTGTTAATTGATATCTTGAAACCCCCCATCTGACATTCGTTGCCAAACCATTGACTTATTTTATTTGATTTCGATAATGTCTACGTCTATAACCGATTAGAATCACATCTTTACTTCCTAATAGAATTTGATACGGTACCGCTCCATGTGGGTTCGACCCCAACCTTTCCTTGGGTTATATTCTAGATTACGGTCGTCTACACCTAGAATTGGATGAGGTGTATTTGAGACGTTAATCTAAATGGCGCTGCTGTCGGGGAATGGTGTTATTGAATTCTCTTTTGGAAGTGGCCTTGTAATTTGATTGTGTTATAGTTGAACTCATTTACTATTTGTTGTTGTTTGTTGTCATTTTGCACATGTGACGAAATAAGTGTCAACGGAAGCAATGCAATGGCCAATCCCAAAAATGTAGCTTGAATTGGTATCTCCGTCGTGCCAAGACGTTAAATAAGGTACTTCTTGGGAGGCAACCCAAGTTTTTGATGTTTTTGATATTGCTTTTGAATAACGGGTGTTGATTGTGCAAGTTGGAAAGTTTCCGATCTAAAGGGAGACTCGGCGCATTGCGGAGTGGGTTGGCGACCGCGACTAACGTCGCCGACCAGCGTGCAAACTAAAGGGTTTTAAAAGGCCAAACAGTTTTAAATTCAAATATATCTTCATTTTCGTACTTTTCCATTTCTGTACTCTCACAACCGCTTATATTGTTGTTTCTGCATTATTATTCTCCCTTTATTTGGAATCTTGTGCTCGAGGTGGATTTTAGGATTACATTGCTTCCTTGTGGCCCAAATCAATACCTTCCCTAACCATGAAGTGACGTTACTCCCAATTTAGGACTAGCTTAGTTTCCATACATCGTTGAAGGACTTGCCCAAGGTGTGCCAAACATGTTTCAAAAGAATCGCCCACAACAGAGAAGTCATCCAAGAAAACTTCCATTGAATCTTCTACCATATCAGCAAAAGTAGACAGTATGCAACGTTGGAACGTTGCCGGGGCATTACACAACCCGAAGGGCATTCTTTTGAAAGGAAAGGTACCGTAGGGGCAGGTGAATGTTGTCTTCTCTTGATCCTCTAGTTCAATAAAGATTTGATTATTACCGGAGTACCCATCCAAGAAACAATACCATCCACGCTCCGAAAGTGGATCGAGCATCTAATCCATGAAGGGAATGGGGAAGTGATCTTTTTGCATCGATGAGTTTAACTTGCGGTAATCCATGCAAACCCTCCATCCGGTTACCGGACTCATCGAGACTAGTTCCCCTTTATCATTCGGGACTATTGTGATCCCCCTTTTTTGGGTACACATTGCACCGGGCTCACCCATTTACTATCTTCAATAGGGTAGATCACTCCTGCATCCAACCACTTGATTATTTCCTTTTTCACTACCTCTTGCATTGGTTGGTTCAATGTTCTTTGATGCTCAACACTTGATTTGCATTCACTATCAAGTTGAATTTTGTGAGTGCATATGCCGGGTGAAATACCCAAAATGTCAGCGATCGTCCACCCTATAGCCTTGATGTACTTCCTCAACACCTCAAGAAGAAAATTTACTTGCCATTCAAGCAAGTCAGCAACAATAATAACCAGTAGGGTGTTGTTTGCCCCCAAAAATGCATATCGCAAGTGAGCTGGGAGTGTTTTAAATTCCAGCTTTTGTGGTTCCACCGTAGATGGCTTTGCGGGAGAATTTTCTCAATTTTTCAGATCAATGTCCAGCTTTACTGGGTTCCTTGAACATTCTCCCAATCCCGAAAGGGCAGCTACCACCTCATCATAACCTTGCACTTCGGGCTCATCATAGTTCGCAAGCACTGCCTCAAGAGGTTCACTCTTACACAATAAATGGCTCACACTAGCCAATGCTTCATCAATTAGATCAACTGTCGAAACCACATGAATGTCACTTCGGTGCTTCATTAACTTACACACATTAAAGGTGACTTCATCATCGTTCACCCGGAACTTCAATTCTCCACTTTCAACATCTACTAGCGCCCTTCCTGTCGCTAAGACTGGTCTTCCCAAAATAATGGGAATTTTAGCATCAATCTGGCAATCAAGGATTACAAAATCCACCGGAAATATGAATCGATCCACCATCAGCAAAATATCATAGAGTATCCCCACCGGATGTTTGATTGACCGGTCCGCCATCAATAGCATCATTGTTGTTGATTTCAGTTCACCCAACCCAAGTATTTTATAGATTGCGTATGGCATTAGATTTATGCTTGCCCCTAAATCACATAGGGCTTTGGCAAATTGGAGCATGCCAATAGAGATGGTAGATGCTCCTGGATCTTCTTTCTTTTTAATTTTCTGACTAGTCATAATTGAACAACAACTATGAGAAACTTTGATTGTCTCAAAATCCAGGCTTCTCTTTCTAGTAACCAACTCCTTCATGAATTTTGTGTAACCCGGCATCTCCAACAATGCTTCTACTAATGGTAGATTTATTGAGAGTGTCTTGAACACTGACAAGAACTTTTTGAACTTCTCATCCTCATTGTTCTTCTTAAGACGCTGGGGAAAAGGAGGAGTTACTTTGGGCAGAGGTTGTACCAATTTTGGGATTGAGGTGCTCTTTCCTTTATCCTCTTGTGACTCCTTGGCAAGGCTTTGTGGAATGGGAACCTCTTCTTCCTCAATATCTTTTTCCTCCTCAAGAACTTGAGCTTCATCATTCCCCTTCATCTCACCCATCACTACCTTTCAACTTCGAGTAACAATAGCTAGATTCTTGTCCCCGTTTTACCTCAAAGTTGTTGTGTAATCAGCTTCCTCTCTTTCAATCACCTGAGGTTCTAATTGTGCTGCAAGTTGGCTTAATTTCCCTTCAAGTTGCTTTATTGCGTCAGAATGAGAGTTCACTCTATTGTTCAATGACGAAAAGTCAGCTTTCATCCCTTTGAGCATATCATCCGAGCCCTCAACTTTGTCAAGGATGTGGGATAACAAATCATCCACTCGTAGGCTACTTGCACTACCCTTTGATTTTGGGCTATCACTCGATTGTGTATGATCCTCTTCATGTTCATCTTCCCTTCTCCCATGATCACTTTGTTCAACCCATTCTTCATAGTATCGCTTCCGCTCTTCTTCCTTGTGGTAGTTCCAACCTTGATTCCCCTCTGTTTCAAGTAGCTTGGGAGGAAACCGTCCACATCATTTCAAAAGTTTCAACCTTGATTCTCCCTCGGATTTGAGTAGCACGAGTAAGAACCCTCCTCAACTCTAAACACTCCCCTTGCTTCTTTGGGTTTGCTCTCATTTTCCAGCACTCGCTTTTGCAGTAGCTCTATTTGGGATAAGATCTTACTAATGTTTTCATCCCTTTCTTTTTCTTTATCAAGCTGCTCCGGCGTCATCCTAAAACAAAAGGGTGAGACTTGGTTGTCTTGAGTGTGCCATGCTTGATTTATCTTGGTCATGTAATCAAGAAGGGATGAAGTTACCTCGAACGATTGTAACATTATTCCTCCTCGAATCAATTGATCAGCTACCCCTTTATTTACTGAGTCAAGACTTCGATAGAAGTACTGGAGTAGCACGTTGTTTGGAAGTCCATTCGTTGGGCATTTAAGTAATAGCTTCTTAAACCTCAGCCACATTTCGTGGATTGGTTCACCTTCCACTCGCTTGAACCCTTGAATGCTATCTCTGAGTATCATCATCCTCGACGGAGGAAATAATCTCACATTGAACGCCATGGTAAGCTCATCCCATGAGGTGATTGAATTCTTCGGTAACTCGTCCAACCATTCGCTAGCTTCACCCGTCAAAGATAATGGAAACAACCTGAGACAGACTGATTCTTGTGACATGTTCTCGAATGAGAACTGACTACAAACATCCGTGAAGTTCCGCATATGCTCATGCGGATCCTCATGATTCAATCCTCCATATAGTCCTTTCATTTTGAGTAGATGGAGTGTTGCGTTAGTAACATAGAATATAGCCTTTCCTTCGGTTTCCGGAAAACAGATTGCACCAGCTCCACCCATTTGAATTGGGTTATGTATGCTATTAAGATCGTCAATATCACCTTGGTGGCCCACCTGGCCAGCATTACTCCCTGGCTAACTCATATCTTCTCCTGTTCAGCACAACCAACACAAAACAAATTAAATCGATTCAACTTCAGCCAACAAACTCACAAATTAAACTTCTATAAGAGAACTCTAAACAACACCATTCCCTGGTAGCGGCGCCATTTTGATTAACGTATCAACTACACCTTATTCAATACTAGGTGTAGAAGATCGTTAAGCAGTATAAACCCAACAAAGGAGTTGGGATCGATCCCACAAAGAGTAGTTTTGTTTGAATTCAAATATGAAGTTACAACAGTGATCTTTGTAGCTGAAGGAATAAAGGTTTTCGGAAACTATTAATAAAATCTAAAGGGTGACATCAATGTCAGGATAAGGACTTTTAGATCAGGAATCAATCTCAACAATTAACTAAGGACAATCAAATAGAAGAAATATACTTGGGGGATTGACAAATCAATTGCTAACTCAACTGAATAGGTGTTAATTGATAATTAAAAGTGCTAAATCTTCATGGGTAAGATGAACTTTAGATGAGGTACTTTTCTCTCGAACAACTACCTAGCTTCAATTGAGTTCTCTCGAACCTCAACGTACTAAACATGGAGACCAGACCACAACTTCACTACATTTACTCTCTCGAGCTGAATACATAGAATGAGTCTTGTGATTCACTCTCTCGAGTTGAACCCACCTTAACCCAATAACTACAAGTGCCAACTTATAACCTTAGTTTCATACTTCTCTTTCAAGCAAGCATAAAACACAAAATAAATTGAAATAGACAATCAATAAAGTAGGTAAACAACAACAATAAGTCAGACCCACTTAGAATTAGCACTAAAACTAACAACAACAAACACCCATCAAGCCAAAATCAACAATTAATCACATTGTCAAACCCCCAAGATTGGGGTTTTAGCTAATCATCATAAAAGGAAGAAATTCAGTACTTACTACATGATCCATAGCTGGGTATTAAAAATCGAAGTTCTAAGATGAATAATATCTATTCTATTACAACACCCACTTGAAATCTCTTCCTTAAATTTCTTAAAATCAACAACAATAGTGTTTTTGTTCTCTATATTTCGTTCTTTAATGACTGAATACCTTCTCTCTCTTCCAAAAGTTAATTTATACTGGTCTGAGATGCTGCTTTCTGGGGTCATTCAGCGAGGAAACTCGGGAATCACCGACCAGTCGGTGACTCGCCAATATTTCCAGTCCATCGCCCCTTTCTTCTTCACCTTTTCCTAATTCAGACACTGTAAGTTTAGGTGATCCAGATCGGGATCGCCAATCACTTCCGCGATTCACCTTTTAGTCCTTTAGCTCGCCAATTCAATTTCACCTTGGTCTTGATCAGTGCATTCGGTTGTACCATTTTCCTTCGCTGATAGAGAATGCAGTTCGCCTAAGTTTTCCACATTTCAGGCTTAGTATTCGGTAAAATTAGGCGGTCTAGGGGTGACTCAGCGATTCCCCGAATTTCCTGGCGGTCTTCAGGCCTTCTTGTCTCTCTTTTCTCAGCTTGTGTTGCTCCTTTTTGCCTGTTAGTGCCTTTCCTTTTTTCCTCAATCCATATATATGGAAATCAAGGATTTACCATCAGTTTATGGCACAAATTAAGCATTAGAGGACACAATCTATATAAACAAAGACCTAAATGAATCCAAATCTAGGATTCATCAGGGAGCATTAGAAGAACCTTGACTGAAAAACCTTTGCCGGAATCTTGGACAACTTTGTCCATCGGACCTTGTGTTTGAGAAATTACCATCACCAGTCTTAGCCCTTTTTTCCTCTCTAGACTTTTCCTTTAGTTTCTCCTCCTCAGTTTGTTCTGCATGTACCATAAGACTAAAGATGTACATATCATGAATGAGCATTGCGGTTCGGCACTCTTTAACCACCATTTCAGACACACCCGATACAAACCTACTCATCTTGGCCCTCTAATCAGAAACCATTGTTGGAGCATATTTGGACAATTGAGTGAACTTTAGAGCATATTACCTCACACTCATACTCCCTTGTCGAAGGTTAATGAACTCTAGCACCTTAGCTTCCCTCATCTCAAGGGGAAAGAATCTATCAAGAAATGCTGCCTTAAACTTCTCCCAATCAAGAGGACCCGCATCTTCCGGCATCCCTTCTTTCCATTGGTTATACCACACTTGAGACACACCTTTAAATTGGTAAGCGGCCAACTCCAACTTTTCCAACGGTGTAACTCCCATGATCATCAAAATTTTATAGACCTCATCGATAAACTCTTGAGGATCTTCCTCAAATTTCAAACCATGAAACTCTGGAGGATTCATCCTTATGAAGTCCCTCACTCTTTAAGCCACCGAATTCACATTTGAGCTTACGCGAACCACAACCTCCCTATTTTCTTTGGCCGTCACCGCTTGAGCCAACACTTGAAAAGCCGCCCTAAACTCCGCATTAGATACTTGCTCGGCCAAAGGATCAACCGTAACTTGGGGAGCTTGGGGAGGAGCTTCTTGTTCCGCATTCTCCCTCACATTCCTTCTAGCATAAGCTCTTCGGGTAGCCATATCCTGAAGAACATAGGATAAGGATTAGGAGAGAGACTTTATAGAGTTAAACTCTATCGCACGACTTAAGAGTAATGAAAGAAGTGGAGTTTCCTAATCATCTTGTAGCCTCTCATTCATAAATGTGGCGCTTCACACTCATGAACAAGACTTTACTAGACGTGGCTTATGAGACATCCTAGGACCATTCTAAACCTTTTGCTCTAATTACCAAGTTTTTCACGACCCAGGGGTACCTTCTAGATGTAACATGGCGTATAGAACCACGTAGGACTCCATACAAGCTGCATAGTTCTCATAACATAAGAAATAGAACAATAAGACTAAAAAAGTTCAAGTCCAAAACATTTTTATAAAACGAAAAGTGGAAGTAACATAGCCATCTAATACAATAAAATGAAATCATGCCTAGCCCACACATCATGTCCAAAAGAGAAAATACCTGAAAGGAAAGTAAACAATAAAAGTCCATCCTCGAAGCATGAGGACTCACCAAAGCTCGGGAATCAATGAAATCACCAACTAGCCACGAAACTGAGCACCCTGAATATCAGACCCTGCATTTGGGAAAAATATAGGCAAGAGTATGCGTTAATACAAAATAATGTACCAAGTATGATAGCCATGCATAAAAATATTTAAATCATGCTAAAAGGGACATTTCGTTTCATGACATGCAATTGACCAAGCTAAAACATATTATGAAAGAGTTATAAAACATAAGTCATAAATCATGGTCAATGTAAGCTAATTTCTTCTTTAAAACCTTTGAACTCATATGTGATACTCCTTGAGTAACCTTAGTTCATTATTACTTGTGGGGAAATAGCCTTAACCAACATGACACCATGTGAGCTATAACATGATCCCCCGGTGTCTCCCACACCGAAAATGGTTGTTCTACTTGTCGAAGGTAGAACCATGAACTTCTAGCTTAATTGGATCCACTAGCTAATCAATCTAAGGAGGAACATAGTTATGGGATAAGGAGATTGCTACTAGAAACCCGGCCTCTACTATGGGAGAGCTTCAATCTCATGAGATTGCTTTGGAAACCCGACCTCTACTATGGAAGAGCTTCCATCTCACTATCAACATCCACTCGGTGCTAAGCTTAAATTCCCATGGAATAGTAATTTTTACTTGAATTCATTACTCATGAAAATGTGCTCTTGGACAACACCAATTCAAGCTAGTTTCATTAAGATAGCTCCTTGTCTTTGATTCAATTAGGTGAGAAAGCCTTTCAACCTAAGAATCCTTTCTATGTGAGAAAACCTTTCACATCATGCTAGTATGTGCTTTAGTGAGAATGTCCTTTCACAACACAACATCATCATTGGTACTTTACTCTCAAAGCACCCTTAAAATATTTGAATAGATTTCATAAAATAATGGATAAGTCCATAATTTACCTTCTTGAGATAAAAGCCAATTTCAATCATCAACTATTAGAAAACATTGGTTAGATATGGATTTCATCATAAATTCATGTAAACTAGTAATACATACTCAATTTCATAAAACTCTATCTTGAAGATCAAAATCCCACAACATATAGTTCATAACTTGAAAACATAGGGATCACGTGGGTTCATAGGGGAATTCATCATAAAATAATTGTAATTCATCAATTCATGCATAGAAGATCATAATTAAATCATTTAAATCAATAATGATAAAACCCATGCTAATTGAAGAAAACCGTAACTCAATTGGGGAATTCTATCCTTTGAAATAGAGGAATTATGGAAATCCATGGATGAAAACTATCATACCTTGAGTCCAAATGCTAGCCTTCAATGTAGAAATGGGAAACTTAGCTTCAAACCCTTGGGGAATCCTTCTTCTTTTTCTTCAAGTTTCTAGAGAGAGAATATTTGAGAGGAATTTGTTTTCTTTTGGAAATTTGGATGACTGAAATAAATAGGGTGAATTTGGGGGTTAAAAGACTTATATAGGGGTCCTAAACATAGGCAACCCGACATAGTATAGGAATTAATTAATTAGGAAAAGAGTTAACTCCCCCTAAAAATAACTGACAACAACCCATCCATGGCCACTGACGACAGACCGTGGTCAGGTCGATGGGCCCTCCTACATGTCTGTCATTCGTGGTCAGAAACCCATCCTGAGGGTCTTGGACCACGGGCCTCAACCACTAACCGTGGTTCCACCAACGGTCCGTTGGTCCGGCTGTGGGTTTGACTTTTCTGGGCAGTGCCAAGGTTGTCAACCACGGACCACAGCTACGGTTCGCTGTCCCATCCACGGGCCGTGGGTGGCCAGCGTGGATTGGCACTTGCAAATTTCTGGAAAGCTACTATTTTGGTCTTTTTTTTTATTACAGGGTGTTACAAAGAGGTGATAAACTCTCAACTACATTTCATACAATACTAAGTGTAGGCGATCTCAATCTAGTATCAATCCAACCAAGAGTTGGGGTCGATCCGACAGGGACTGATACGATAGAGAATTCAATTACGAAGTAAAAAGTATATTCTAATCGATTGTAAGAATAGAAATTATCGAAGTCATTTAGGTAAATCAAAGGGGTTGACAACAAGTGTCAAATGGCAGATAAGGTTTCTCAATCAACGACTAAGTAAAACAAGGTAGTAATCAAATAGATAAGTGATACTTAGGGATATGATCGATTAATTGTCAATTTCACTATACGGGTGATTATTATTTACTAACATTTGCAGAATCTTAGTGGATAGGCTAGGATTTAGATGTAATAGCCATCTCTCGACCAACTACCACGAATCAAGTGAGTTTTCTCGAACCTCAACAAGCATCATACTAAGAACAACCCACAACCTCAATTCAACTACTCTCTCTCCAGCTAGATAGGTAGAATCGTTTTAGGATTCACTCACTCGAGCTGAAGCCATAATAACCCAATCACTACAATCATCAATCGGTAATCTTAATTCTAAAACCTCTTTCTCAAGCAAGCATAAAACACTAAACTAGAACTGCATTTGCAACTACAATTAAATCAGTAATTTCTAACACCAATAAGCTAATTAAGTTAATTAATCACATAATCACACCCCCAAGAATGGGGGTTTAAGCCACACATCATAAAAATTAAGAAATCAATACCAATTACGTTCTCCATAGATCAGTATTAATCTCCGAGTCTTTACAATGCTACAATTAAACTTTGAATCAAAAACCCAACTCAAAAACTACTAGAAAACTCCTAAAAACTAAGAAAAGTAATGTTAAATAGGAAATCTCTAAGTTCAACAATGGTAAAATTACTCAGGATATGACTGTATACTCTTTTCTCTTTTTGAAATTCAATTTATACGTTCTCAAATTTTGGACTTCAGGGTCATGGTTCATTTCCATTGCCGGTTTGCCTTGACTCTTTATCCTTCACACCCTGTAACATTAGGCGATAAGAGTTTGTATCGCCGATCCATTCGGCGGTTCACCGATGATCCAAATCCATCGCCAAGTTGGCTTCTCCCCAGGGCTGGTAGTGTGGAACTTTAGGCGAGATGAAGTGCAACTCGGTGATTTGCCGAGTGGGTTGTGCAATCTTCTGCTTTCACTATCTTGAGACTTTTTCATCCTTTTCACTCCTTTTTGCCTGGTAATGTCCTTGTCTTGCTCTTTTTCCTTTATATCTACGAATTAGCATTAAAACATCAGTTTAGAGCATAAAATAAGCATCGAGGACACTAATTCTATGAATAATAAGCCCTAAATGAGTCAAAATGCCAGACCTATCAACCCCCCCATAACTTAAACTTTTGTTTGTCCGCAAGTAAAACACAAGATCAATCAGCTCAATAAGGATGTCTACAAACAGTGCTACTCAAGACTCACCACAAATGCATACATGAGGTTCAAACTAAGCATGCATTGTTCAATTGTGCACTCTACGTTTCAAACTGTGACTAACCATCATTAAATAGAACTCAAGCTCACAATGCTTGTTTCAAATGCAAGTTCAAGCTCAACAAAAGCATTCAAATGCCCTTACACCAAGAATGATTCCATGCTCACACAATGTTCAGCAAAAAAATATAATTTCAGAATCAAATACAACTCTCACACTCCCAAAGATGAAAACATGCATTACTCTACCCATAGGCTTGCCCTTATTTTCCAATCAACATTATTTTCACCTTACTCAAGATCACAAAGGTCTTTCAAGGCTTGACACGGGGCTGAGTGTAAAGGTATGATCATTTTGGTTTAGTGACTTCTACCTTCATGAAGTATAGCCTGCAAATTACTTTTTCTCCTTCTCTTTCACAATGTATGGTGTTCACAATCCACCCTATTATTCATTTAAGCATGACGCATTGGATACCCCATTTCTTTTGCTTTTTCACAAACTTTATTTCTCAAACTCTTCTCTTTTTAAATCTTTTTCATTTTTGCCTTTTTCTTTTCTTTCTCTCTTTGTTTTACATGGAGGGGTTCCATATTTTTCAGCATGATCCTTCAAAGGCGGAGTTTCCACATTCCTTGATTTTCCTTCTTTTTCACCACACCCCCAACTTAGGCTTTTGGCCTAAGTTTGCTATTCAAACGAACCAATACTTCATGAAGGTTATAGGTGATGGGACAAAGAGGTCAAAATTATTCAAGTTTCTTCCAAAGAAAAGGATAGGCTCAAATGTTTCCAATCTAGGTTCACACTCTCACAAGGTTGGCACAAAAAGGTATAAGATCAATTTTTGGTTCACTCTTCACAAATTGCCTAATATCATCTCAATCGCTTGCTTACATCAATCAATTGGACTATCGGGGAATGTTATAGGTATTACGAAACACAAGCTTCAAGAAAACCTCACCACACATGGCATTCGACACAATCATCAAACAAGACTCTACAATTTTCAGCTAGAGTGCAACGATCATCACAAGAGATCAACTCAATAACCGGCTAGTCACAATGATATGCTAGGAGTTCACATATGACTTATGTTACTCAATTTGCCTCATCAAAGTTGTACACTCATATCGTTCAATCGAGAGCACTGTTCAATTTATCGGTATTGATCACAATTGACACTCGAAATTGCAAGAGAACAACCACATTCAAAAACATTAAGAGGTGGCAATTTTTTAAACATTGTCTCAAAACCATTTGCATTTAAAAAGAAAGGACCAACACAATGGATCAAAACAATATATATATATATATATATATACATATTTATGTATATATAAACCAAGATCTGCATTCACAAAAGCAAAGCATTCACAAAAACAGCCCAAAAGTGTGGGCATAGAAATACCTCACCCTGCTAACTTAACTATCAATTGTACTCAAATGTTCAAAAATAGTAAAAAATCAAAAAAAAATTAACATAAAGGGAGTCAAAAGGATCATCCTGCCAGGCTAAGCCTTTGGCGAACTCTGTATGTCGGTAATTCCATCTATCGGGGCGTCAGTGCCCGAATCATCAGCATCCTTGGCTCCACTGGAGCCCACCATTGAGGTATCTCTCAAAGACACCTCCTGGAGCCCACCATCGAGGTATCTCTCAAAGACACCTCCATAACCGACTGGACCATTGCACCCTCAAGTTCATCCAGATCATCATACACGGCTGCCTCACAAACACCCAGCTCCTCTTCAACGGTCTCAGCCTCAACAACATCCATAGCAACATCTCCGGTAGTAGTAGCCGGAAGAACCTCAGAACTGGCTGTAACATCAGTGCTTGGAACGTCAGGGATCTCTACTATGCCGAATAGCATCGATAGATCAGCGGACTTCAGCTCGTTCATATCCTTCCTCTGCCCAACAATATCGGCCGTCAAAGGCTCAGAATCACCCCGACCATGCTCACAAGCCTCTACCCTCACTGTAAGGGCAAACAAAGCAAATCTTTGGGCCTCTATTGACTCTCTGTGCTCTCTCAGCTCAGCCCTAATCGGAGCCAGGGCAACACCTATAGCCCACTTAATCAACCCAAGCACAACGACCCCTACCCGAGAGGCACGCACATCAGCAAATTGAGCCAGATGGCCCATCTTGTACAGCTTGGCCTGGGTGATAGGGGGATCGGGAGGCAGCAACAGCAGCAGTAGTAGAAGGAGGGGGTATAGTAGATGAACCAAGAGAGGCAAAAATAGAGGGACAAGAGGTACATGTAGGCTCACTGGCCCTAGGGGGCAGTATTGCCTCAGTTGGCAACATATCAACATCCACTACCGGGGACGTATCCACCGGTGCAAATCTCCTCCGATCAGCCTCATCCCTCATAAACTTGACCTAGATCCGTCAGATGTCATTAAAAGAAGTGGGAGTCACTTCCACATCCATCTTCTCATTCATAGGAACACGGGCCCACCTGCACAGCTTAGTAATCAACACATGAAAGGGAAGAGAAGTCTGACTCTGCTTGGCCCTCATGGAAATCTCTTGCTCCACGATCAGATCTAGATTCAGTCTCTCTTGATCCCATGATGGATCCCGAATACGCAACTTTCAGTTGCTGGAGGATCCACTCATTCTGCGATGACATAATGGTGCTGCTAATAAACCCGACCCAGTATCTGAAAGCCACGTTTAGGTCCTTCTTCTCAATCGGCACAATAGCCTCAATACACCTCGGTGTCACATCAGAAATCAGAGGTGCTAGCCAATCCTTTAGTTCATCTAGTATATTTTTTCTGGATGAGATCTATGTAGTAGTGCATGACATTTATGGTACAGCCGAGTGCCTCATTAATCTCGGTGTTGTTTCACTTCACCTTCCATCCTCGTACTACCACATGATCCACCGGCCTCGGCCTCGTACTACCACATGATCCAGCTCCCCATATACTAAGTAGAACTCCCAGACCCAAATAGGAATGTAAGGGCCTCGGGGATTTGTGAATATCTCGAACTTGTGGAACTTTATGGTGTTCCACACCTCTAGGTACCGGTATGTCACACCGTCAGTAGACAACCTCGTTTCTTCAAGAATTGTCCTCAAACCCTCGGTCTTTAATTTTTTGAGTGACCAGGTTGCAGGAGCCTGAACTGGTAGAGGATCCTGCTCTACTACCTGAGCAGTAGGTGGAGGAGGCTCCGGGATCAGAGTTGGATCATTTATCTCCTTGGAGCGTAGCTCTGCTCTCCTAGCTTGTAGGAGCTGATCATCTTCTGGCTATGAAATGGAGGCCAGAGAACTATTCCCAAACTGACCCTCACTCTCAGAAGTGGTGAGGTGCGTGGAATAGATGCCCTCGCTATCCTAACTCTCAACTACTGGGGTGGGCACAACAGGCCCCTTTCCTTTTCTTTTTCCCCCAGTCGGAGGAAGTTTTGCCGGTGCGTTCCGGAGGAAGCAACCTCCTCATTGATCACAATAACTCTTGCCCTCTTCAGGGCCAGTTGATTCCTTCCGGCGACTTTTGGTCTAACCATTCCTGCAAACAACACCACATACGTTAGATGTAATTAAGAAAAATTCAAAGTTATAAAATTGTGCAGGAAGACTTGCCGAACTGTTCGGCGAGCCAAATCGGGCTCGTCGAATGTTACAGAATAAAATCTGCCAAAATTTAGAACAGGTCAGTGATGTCTAGGGCCTTTCGGCGAATCGCCGACACCATTCAGTGAACTAGAAGTAGCTCGCCGAACGTTATAGAATAATTTCATAAAATTGGGGCGCAAAAGGGCGATCAGAAGGGATATTTGGTGAGTCACCGAGTGAACTCGATAAGCTCAAGAATTTTGCCGAATGTTACAGAATAGAAATCACAAAAATGCAAGATAAAAAAGCGATCAAGGGGTCATTAGGAGAACCGCCGAACCAATCGGCGATCTCGACCCAGCTCGCTGAATAGTCTGATCTACTAGATTTTTACCCCAACTTTCAATTTCTTACCCGGAGCCCACGAAAACAAAACAAAACCATTATTATATGAAATTTAACCTAGAATCATACTACCCATGGCCTCGAGGTACTCATACTTCCCTTGATTTGGCTAAAATTGGCCAATTGACGTCTTTTGCCCTTAAGAATAACGTCAACTGCTCTATCATTGGTCAAAATCCGACAATCGGCACAATTCAGGGTTACTCAGTCTTCACCCACACTAGACCCAACACAAAATCAACAAGAACAATAAAATTTATCATGCTAATACGTGAGATTTCACAATTCACGGCTAATTAACACAAAATGAAATAAGATACGCGCATTCATTATCAATACACATTCAACAAATCAACAATACACAATAAAAATGACCAGGCAATGATCACACATTTGAGTTGACCAAAATGTAATGACGGGGTTCGGGTAACTACCCTTAGAAGTAGAAGATTGAAATGCTTGGCTAGCAAAGTATCCTAAAATCCTCTCCGAGGAATTGATCGCACACGAAAAACTAGAAAAACTAGTACGGAAATATGAAATTATGCGGTTGTGAATGTATAGAAGTTGAAAAGTATAAAATGAGGGAGAATTTTGAAATTTAAAAACGGTTCAGCCCCTTTGTGGCCCTTAAGTTTGTGCACTGATCGGCGAGGTCACTTACGTCACCGACCCATTCGGCGAAGTGCTGAATGGCTCTTTAGCCCAATGAGTTTTACAGAACCTCTAGCTAGCTAGAAGGTTCAAACGATGATCCAGATCGGGCTCGCATACATGTTTGGCGACTCACTGATGGTTCCAGTGCTTGCCTAATTGCTCCTTTTCCCAATATTTCAACTTTTCAACCTGCAAATTCAACACCCATTATTCAAACAACAATGAGAAAATTTTAAACACCTGGGTTGCCTTCCAAGAAGTGCCTTATTTAACGTCGTGGCATGACGTGGATACTCTTTCAAGGTTCATTTTTCAGGTTCACCAAGGTATCACTTGGTAGACCTCCTTTTGGCTTTGGGTTCAAATGAAATGACATTTGACCCATTTGCGTTTCCAGTTGTATGATGGACACTTAGTGAGAGGTAAACGTCCTGTTTACTGTGGAGACATCCTCCTTCATTTCTTTAAGCACCTTGTCCAACCCTTCCACTTTATTGAGAATGATTGCAAGCATATCTTCAGTGCGAAAGTTCTTCAGGTCAACCCTTTGATCTTTTGCCTTTTGACACTCATGAAGGGGGAACGTATCTCTCTTTGTCACCATCACACTCCTCCCAGTTTGTACCACGGTGTAACACCCTGTAGTATAGTAGGCCAACTAGGGCTAAGCATGAGGGTGACAAGCCAATGGAACAAAGGGCAAGAGCCAAGGCAAAAGGAGCAAGGGCCAAGGCTGCCCCAAACTTCCCTTGCACTGCCTCATCTTCATGACAACCACCACGGCCAGTGGTCAGGACCACGACTCGTGGTGTGGTCCATGGAGGCCAAGGCAGTAGCTCCCATGAAGTTGCCTCAAAATGGCTCACCTTCACGAGCCACTTCATGACCAGTGGTGATGACCACGACTCGTGAAGATGTCTTAAACTTGAGGAGGCCAAGACTTGGTGGCCTAGCCACTTGTCCATGG
Organism: Solanum etuberosum; assembly: GCA_029582245.1. NCBI lineage: Eukaryota > Viridiplantae > Streptophyta > Magnoliopsida > Solanales > Solanaceae > Solanum > Solanum etuberosum. The sequence goes on along the minus strand of JAJONR010001893.1, from coordinate 15,460 downwards.
CCACATTCAGGACCATGGCCAGGGGTGAGGACCAAGGCTCGTGGTACCTCTCGTGAGGCCTGGCTGTGGGCTGCCAAGTGAGGGCTAAAATGGGAAATTCTGGTTTAAGTTGGATTAAAGTGGCGTCATTTTGCCTAGTCCTAGTACACCTATATAAGTGATTTTAACCCTTTAAACTCACCATTCAATTCATTATTTCCCAAGACCCAAATTAAATCCCCAAAAGCCCTCATCAAATATTTCTCTCTCTAGAACTTGAAGAAGAAGAAGAAAAGGGTTCAAGCTAGGTCAAGTCTGCAATCTTCCAAGCTTTGTGAGGGCTTTGTAACCAAGGTATGATAGCTTATTCATACATTGATTCTTCCATCTATGGAGTTCCCTAGAATTCTCCAATTTGATAAACAACTTCCCCAATTCAATTTAGGGTTTCTTCAATGTTGTGGGTAATGATGAATATGGATCCAATTAAGTGGATATTGATTGTTTATGATTGAATTAATAGTGAATCATGTTGTTATGATAAAATTACATGTTTACATGCCTAACCCATGTCTAGAAAGATGAAATTGAAGTAAATGGGTTTTGTGCCTTGAAGGGGGAAATTGAGGATTTAGAGATAATATTCTAGGATTGATGATATGTATATAAGATTGCTTGAAATTTGGGTATATAGATATGAGGTGAATGAGCCTATAGTATAAATGTTGAATCATGAATAGTAATGTTGGGTTTAAGCCTATATGATGATATATGACTAGAATTGCTAAAGAATGAAGCATGTGATTAGAATGTCTTGAGATCTAGGCATCTATGTGATGACTGTAAGAAGTAATACTTTGAGAGTAAGGCTTATAGTCATGAATGTTTATTGCTAGGGCTTGAGAGTAAAGCTAATGTGTTGAATTATGAATCTTAAGGCTTTGAGAGTGAAGCTTGTATGACAATGGTAGACTACTAGATAGAATTATTGTGGAAGGACTTTACTTACCTAATCTAGCTAATAAAAAATTGAATGTATGAAGTGACAGAATCACTTGAGTTATAATGAAATCCATGTCTAAATTCTAGATGTGATGATTGAAGGGAAGACTTGAACCTCAAGGAGGTAAAGTATCAAAATCTATGCATACTCTTTAAGAACACTTTGAGAGTGAAGTGTTTATTATTATGATGTAGTTGTTGTGCTGTTGAAAGGATATTCTCATATACACACCTATGCATGAATATGATATGATATGAAAGGTTCTCTCATATGGAATGATTCTAGGTTGAAAGGCTTGCTCACCTAAAATGAATCTAAGTCAAAGGACTGTGAGATGTGATGATGCTTGAGTTGATTCCCCAAAGACCTTAATATGAGAGGGATGTGAGGTGATTACCCTAATTCCTAAATAGATAAACATGAGGTGATAACACATGTCATGATATGAGAAGTGTGTGGTGACTACCCTTAATATATAAATTCTAAAGCAAGGCAAGAGGTGAATACCCATTAGCCTTGAAAGTGATATGGAGTCAAATACCTACATCATAATATAATGGTCATGGAGGCGAATACATATGATCCTTATAAAGTAATGTGGAGGCGAATACCTACATTATACTAAGTTAGGACATGGAGGCGAATACCTATGATTCCTTAATATGAATTATGTCATTTAAGAATGGATTGTATCTTGCAAGGCTTTCCATGATATGTATGACTAGAGGTGATTCCCCTTGTCCATGAAAGATCAACTAAGACATGCTTGAAGAAGTATCTCGTAGTGTTCAATGGTTTTTAAAAAATGGGACTACTCCCTAACAAAGAAGTATATTTATGATGAACAAGGTTACTTCAAGGAAGTATCGTAAGTATGTTTTTATATGAGATTTGCTTATATGATGTATGCTTAGCTTGGATTGGTACTATAGTTGCCTTCAATGATATGTTTGACTACAGGTGAAGGTTCCCTTGTCTATGATAAATAAGCTAAGGATGAGATCAAATGATGATAAATATGTATGATGGCTTAAAGTGGTACTTAGTATGGGTGAGATTATGGGGTCTTATCCATGCATTGCACAAGTATGCTTTGAGGTTACTTATGAAGTGTTTTTCTTATGTTATTAAGATCTTAGTATTGATTATGCCTATGACTAGGTTGTTATCTCTTATGCTTATGTCTTATGCCTATGTTGATGATTATGCTAGCTATCATATTTAGTACTTGATTGTACTAACACATACTCTTGCCTAACTTCTTACCAAATGTAGCGTCCGGTGATATTGAGTTCCATCCCCGTGGCTAGGATCCTAGTAGACCAAGAAGTGAAGACTTGGTGAGTCCTCATATCATCGATGATTTAATAACCTTTTCTTTATGTCTTTCAATTTTTATGTTAGAACTATTGTATGGGCTGCGTCCCAAAGATTTTCATGTACTAGATGGTTTGAGATAAGTGTTCTAGAGTTCCACTCGTTTTATAAAGAGACTTTGATATTATGGAAAATATTTAAAATTTCCGCATCATTTCTATTGCTTTATGTTATGATATGATAAGAGGCTTGCTTGAGACCTCTCGGGGTCTTGTACGCCTTGTTACATCTAGGGGGTACCCATGGGTCGTGACACATGATCACACCACTCCCTATCACGATCCTTCCATCCTTCATCACACTCTCTATTCCGATCTTGGTTTCCAACTGTCCTTGGATAATTTTGACGGAATCCTCCACCCTGATTTGTGTCAGGACCCAGGGGTACCCCCTAGATGTAACAAGGCATATAAGACCCCGGGAGGCCTCATAAAACCCACTTAGCATATCAAAAAATAAAGTAATAGAAATGAGCGGAAATTTAAGATTTTTAAATACAATCAAAGTCTTTTATAAAACGAGCGGAAGTCTAATGCAGTTGTCTCAAACCATCTAAACAACATGAATAATGTGTTGGGTCACAGCCCATACAATATTCCAAGACATAAGAGAAAGGGGTGATCACATCCTCGAACAAAATAAGGAATCACCAAATCTTCACTTCCTTGATCAACAATGAAGCTAGCCACGAGTGTGAGAATCTATGTTACCATACCCTACATTTGATAACAATGTAGGAAAGAGTGTGTGTTAGTACAATCATGTACAAAATATGATAGCTAGCATAAACAAAATAAACATCATGGTTAGTCAATACAAATCATAAGCATAATCAATGCACATAAATCAATACCATAATAAGAAAGGAATACTTCTCAAGCAACCTTACTTAGCCTTAGTCAAGACTTGGGTCATCCACCTCTAGTCAACTTACCTCATGGAAGGCATATCAAGCAACAATCCAAGCTATTCATTCTTTATACCATAGTTCTCATTATTCGTACTTACTTTTAAAGACATGGGAATTTGCGTCTTTGCCTAACTTACAAAGGCCAATGGGTATTCGCCTCTTGCCTTACCTACTTTTATATCACGGGTACTCGCCTCCACAATCTCATTATATGATGCGGGTACTCGCCTCCTCATCATTAGTCATATAATGCGGGTACTTGCCTCCACATTATTTCATAAGGATCATGGGTACTATCCTCCATGTCCATTCATCATAATAAGAACATGGGGACTCACCTCTTGTTCAATTCTAAGGAGTATGAGAATTGCCTCATATTCTTCCATATGGAGGTCAAGGGTAATCACCTCTAGCCTCATTATTTACGTAAGCTTTTAGTCTAGATTCAATTTAGGTAAGCAATCCTTTCAAACCTAGAATCATAACCTAGAATCATTCATGTGAGTAAACCTTTCACATTCATACATTCATAATTAGGCAATTTATGTGGGAAGTATCCCTTCCTCAATAGTAACATCAATTACCAACAATTCACATCATAAACTTTACTCTCAAATCCCTAGATCTCATGATCATCATCTAAGCTTCATTCCCACGCAATTCTAATCATAATTCATCAATCATATAAGGCAAGCCTAAACCCACAAAGTTTCCTTTCATGGCATCAACCCAATTATATCAATTCTAGGTTATAATCATTGAATAGGCATGGGTACATGTAATTTCACTCTAATAACATGTAATTCTTCTAACTCTATCAAAAACAATCACAATCCACTCAATAGTATCAATAATCAACATAACCCACAACATTGGAAGAAACCCTAGCTAGAATTGGGGAATTCTTCATCAAATTGGGGGAATTCTAGGGGACTCCATGGATGGAAGATATTTATGGATGAAAAGCTATCATACCTTGATTAAAATGCCTCAAAAGCTTGAAGATTGGGAGACTTGATCTTGATCAAGCTACAATTTCTTCCTTCTTTTTCCAACTTCTAGAGAGAATATTTTAGAGGATTTTGTTTTAGGATTTGAGAGAATGACTTGAATGAGGGGTTTTGGGTGTTAAAAATACTTATATAGGTGTTCTAGACTTAGAAAAAATGACACTACTTTGATCCAATTAAAACCGGAAAAGACCCTGATGCCCCTAAACATAACTGCCTCAACTGTCCAAAGAGGGCTACCCACGAGACCCCGCCGATAGACAGTGGATGGACCTACGGTCCGTTCTGGTTGATTGTGTTCTTGACAGAGATTTTCGACCACCTACAAATCCCTATCCATGCGCTGTGGACCCATCCACGGGGTGTGGGAACTGGTCGTGGATTACTGCCTCAGGCAGTTTTCATGGTGCCCCTTCCACGGCCCCACCTACAGCTCGTGGGTCAAACCACGACCCGTGGTTGGGCCTACGTGGATGGCACCTGGTGCTGCTGAAATTGCTTAGCTTTCCTCTTTCGAATCCGGGGTGTTACATTATCTCTCCCTTGGGATCATTCGTCCTAGAATGAGATTCGAAGCACATTTCTACACGGAAAGACTTAAGACTAGCAGCCCATCATGCATGCAACTTAAATAAATGCACACAACTAAGGAGGAACTTCATCTCCGAGCTAGACATACTCAATGCACCTTAAGGGAGTAGGAACTACATCTAACAACCCAATATGCATGAAATTTTCAGATTTCATATACTAAAGGAGGAACTACCTTCTCCAACTTAAAACATGCTCAACACAATCTCATGGAGCTCATATGCAATTCAATCCCAAAAAGCATATCTAAAACATGTTCATCAATTCATCTCATGAAGTCTATAGGAAAATCATACTCAATGCACTACAACATGAGGAAAATCATTTCTTTCAAGACTCAAGCTATTTCATGAACATGCATATAAAGAAATCATGGAAACACATAAAACACACATGACTTCTAAACACAGAACAAACCAAGAGGAAAGTCATTACCTCAAGCTAGAATAGGAGTGGAAGGAAAGAGATGAGGATATCGGGACTTCATATCAGCCTCGGCCTCCCAAGTAGCACCCTCAACTAAGTGGTTTTTCCAGAATACCTTCACGGAAGCAACTTTCTTTGTTCCTCAATCTCTTAATTTACCGGTCTAGAATCTCAACCGGAACTTCTTCATAAGAGAGACTCTCATCAACTCCCAACCCTTCTAGGGGGACTATGGATGTCGGATCTCCAACACACTTCTTAAGCATAGAGACATGGAACACCGGATGCACCATTGCCAAATCATTTGGCAACTCTAGTTCATAAGCAACCTTACCAACACGTCTCAAGATTAGATACGGGCCTATTAAGTTTCCCTTTCTTCCCAAATCTCATAACGCCCTTCATGGTTGAGATTTTCAAATAGACCCAATCACTAACCTCAAACTCTAGGTCTCTCCTTCTAACATCGGCATAGGACTTTTGTCGGCTTTGGGCTATTCTCAACCTCTCCCTGATGAGCCGGACTTTTTCCATAGCCTCATGAACTAGCTCGGGTCTGATCAAGGCAACTTAACCCACTTCAAATCACCCAATAGGAGATCTACACCTCAAACCATAAAGAGCTTCAAAGGGGGCCATACCAATACTAGAATGGTAACTATTATTAGAAGTGAACTCTATCAATGGAAAGTGATCATCCCAACTTCCCTCGAAATTGATGACACATGCTCTCAACATATTCTCTAAATTTTGGATCGTTGACTCCGCTTGCCCATCAGTTTGTGGGTGAAAAGTGGTGCTAAGCTTTACTTTTGTGCCAAGACCTTTTTCGAATGATTTCCAAAACTGAGAAGTATACTGAGTACCTCTATCAAAGATAATGGACAATGGCACACCATGCAACCTTACCATTTCCCTCAAATATAACTTAGCATAGTCTTCCGCCGTATAAGAAACCTTGACAAGATTTAAATGAGTCGATTTCATCATTCGGTCTACTATCACCCAAATTGAATCTTATTGGCGCCGAGTACGTGGCAACCCTACTATCAAGTCCATATTCACTTCTTCCCACTTCCAAGTAGGAATACTAATATCTTGATATAATTCTCCCATTTTTTGATGCACAACCTTTATTTGTTGGCAATTTGGACACTTAGCCACAAATCCCGCAATATCCTTCTTCATCCCATTCCACCTATAGACTTCCCACAAATCATGGTAAATCTTGGTGGCTCCCAGACGAATAGAATATCGAGAACTATGGGCTTCCGCAAAAAATTGTTCCCTTAATTCATCAACGTTTGGAAAACATAAAAGACCTTGGTATCTAAGTACCCCATCTCCCCCTTGGGAGAAAGCCTCAACGAACTTCTTGAGTACCGCTTCTCTCAATTCTATAAAAATCGGATCTAGACATTGCTTAGCTTTCAAATCACTTACAAAAGACGATTTGGAACCGTTATGAACCATGACACCACCCTTGGTAAAGTCTACTAACTGAACACCCAAAACGGGCTAATCTATGTACATCTCGTACCAATTCTTTCTTGTCATCGTCATGTGAGCAAAACTACACATAGACAACCTACTAAGAGCATCCACTACTACATTAGCTTTGTCGGGGTGATAAAGAAAACTCATGACATAATCTTTCAATAACTCAAGCCACCTTCTTTGGAGAAGATTCAAGTCTTTCTAACTAAACACTTATTGCAAGCTCTTGTCATCGGTAAACACATCAACATGAACTCCGTACAAATAGTGTCTCCAAATATTTAGAGAGAATGTGACCGCCGCTAACTCAAGTTCCAGAGTAGGATAATTCTTCTCATGAATTTCAAGTTTCCTTGATGAATAGGCAATAACTTTCCCATTTTGCATTAGAACACACCCTTGCCTGATTCTCAAGGCATCACAATATACCACAAAACCATTCGTTCCTTCTTGTAAGGTCAACACGAGAGCGGAAGTAAGTCTATCTTTCAAATCTTGGAAACTTTTCTCACACGTTTCTGACCATATGAACTTAGCCTTCTTTTGAGTGAAGGTCGTCAAAGGAGAGGCAATCAAAGAGAAATCTTCAACAAACCTTCTATAATAGCCGGCCAAACCTAAAAATCTTATAATATCTGAAGGTGATAGAGGTCTAGGCCAACTCTTGACGGCATCCGTCTTCTTAGGATCTACCTCATTACCCTTGTTGGACACAATATGACAAAGGAAGGCTAAGGACCTTAACCAAAATTCATATTTGCTAAACTTTGTAAAAAAAATTGGTCCTTAAGGATTTGCAATACGATCCTCAAATGATCAATATGCTCATTCTCACTTCTTGAATAGATCAAAATATCATCGATAAACACTATTACGAACATTTCAAGATATTATCTAAACACTATATTAATCAAGTGCATAAATGCCGCCGGAGCGTTAGTCAAACCAAATGACATTACTAGAAACTCATAATGACCATATCGGGTTCGTAAAGCCGTTTTCAGAATATCCCCTCAATTGGTGATAACCCGATCGGAGATCAATCTTAGAGAAATAACTTGCCCCTTGAAATTGGCCAAACAAACCATCAATCCTTGGTAGAGGATACTTGTTCTTAGTGGTCACTTTGTTCAACTGTCTATAATCTATACACATTTGGAGTGAACCATCCTTTTTCTTAACAAACAAAACCAGAGCACCCCATGGAGAGATACTCGGTCGGATGAAACATTTACCCAATAGATCCTTCAATTGTTCTTTCAACTCCATAAGCTCAACTGTAGCCATTATATAAGGAGGAATAGAGATACGTTGCCCATCCGGGAGAAGGTCAATACCAAAGTCTATTTCCCTTTCGAGAGGAATACCGGGCAAATCATCAAGAAATACTTTCAGAAACTCATTAACAAAGGGGACCGACTCAAGACTAGGGACTTCGGAATCCACATCCCTCACCCTAACTATATGATTGATGCAAACCTTAGAGATCATGTTTCTAGCTTTTAGACAAGAGACAACCCGACTCTTAGGCATAGAATTTCCCCCCTTCCACTCTAGGATAGGCTCATTTGGAAACTGGAATTTGACTACCCGAGTTCTACAATCTATAGAAGCATAACATGAACACAACCAATACATCCCAAATATGACATCAAAGTCTAACATATCAACTTCTACCAAGTCAACAAGAGTAACTCTATGGGACAAGGAAACGGGACATTTTCTATATACCCTTCCAGCCAACACAGAATCACAAATAGGATTAGAGATAGAAAAAGGTTTTACAACACTTCAGGGAGCACATCAAACCTCATAGCCACAAATGGCGTCACAAAAGACAAAGTAGCACCGGGATCAAACAAAGAATAAAGATCTAATTGAAAAACTTTTAACATATTGGTAACCACATCGGGTGAACTCTCTTGATCACCTCTAGTTTGGAGCGCATAGAATCGGTTTTGCTTAGGAGCATTTGCACCCGAACTATTTGGACCGGATGAGGGGTTGGGTTGAGCCGTACGATGATTATGTACCTCATTCTTCGCAAATAAAGGACAATTTCTTATCTTGTGATCCGTCTTACCACACCCAAAGCAAGCATTGTAACCCGCTAGACATTTTCCCTCATGGTTTCTCCCACACTTAGCACAAGAAGGCATCATGTACTTATTACCATCTCCATGAGGTTTAGGGTTAGACACCCTCTCATTGTTAGACCTTGGAGGAGCATTAGAAGAACCTTGCCCAGAGAACTTTTGCCAGAACCTTGAACGACCCCGTCCACCGGACCTAGAATTCCACTCAATTGGATCAATAATCAACATAACCCAAAACATTGGAAGAAAGCCTAGCTAGAATTGTGGAATTCTTCACCAAATTGGGAGATTTCTAGGGGACTCCATGGATGAAAAGCTATCATACCTTGATTACAATGCCCTCAAAGGCATGAAGATTGGGAGACTTGATCTTGACCTAGCTCCAGTTTCTTCCTTCTTCACACTTATAGAAATAATATTTGAGAGGATTTTCTTTTGTGATTTGAGAGAATGACTTGAATGAGGGGTTTTGGGGGTTAAAAATACATATATAGGTGTTCTAGACTTTCGCAAAATGACACCACTTTGATCTAATTAAAACTGGAAAAGACCCTTATGCCCCTAAACCTAACCGCCTCAACTGTCCAAAGAGGACCACCCATGAGACCTCGCCGACGGACTGTGGATTGACCTACGGTCCGTCCTAGTCAGACGTGTTTTTTAAAGAGATTTTCTCCCACCTACGGATCCCTAGCCATGAGCTGTGGACCCATCTACGGGGCGTGGATCTAGGTCGTGCTTCACTGCCTCAGGCAGTTTTCTTGGTGGCCCTTCCGTGGCCCCACCTACGGCTCGTGGGTCAACCCACGTCCCGTGGTTGGTCCTACGTGGATGGAACTTGGTGCTGCTGAAATTGCTTAGCTTTCCTCTTTCGAATATGGGGTGTTACAATTTGCTAGAAAGTGTACTTCATCATTATACAACGATTGAAATTGTTCCTCATCGGGATTCACTCGACTAACTCCAACAACGTTCACAACTTTAGAACCACTACCTATTACATTTTTTGACAAAAGATCCAATTGGGTCATCATTTTGACAATGTTTTGGTCCAGCTCTAGGTATTTTTCTATTTGCTCCTTTCTCATCCTAGATGTCAAAGGAGACACCTGATCCTCCCGAGTATACCAAGCTCAGTTTATCTTCGTCATCCCATCAAGAAGAGTTGACTCTATCTCAAAAGGTTGCTGCATAATAACTCCTTGGACAAGTTGAACAGTCACACCTTTGTTCACTGAGTCTAGACTCCAGTTGAAGTGTTGTAACAACACGTTGTTTGGAAACCTGTGATTCATACATTAAAGTAGCAATTTCTGAAATCTCAGCCACGTCTCATGGATTGGCTCACCTTCTAAACACTTAAAGCCCTGAATATTGTCTCCCTATGCCATCATCCTTGAAAGAGGGAAGAACCTTATGTAGAATGCCTTAGTAAGATCATCCAAGACGTAATATAATCCCTCGGTAGATCAGCTTACCATTTGGTTGCTTCCCCCATCAAAGAGAAAGGATACGACCGGAGATGGACTGACTCTTGTGAAATATTTTTGAACGAGAATGGATCACATACGTCCATGAAGTTTCAAATATGATCATGGGGATCCTCATGAGCTAGCCCTCCGAATAATCCTTTCATTTTCAAGAGTTGCAACATCGTGCTAGTCAAGTGGAAGACATAATTTCCCACGACCTGAGGTAATCACATAGCATCTACGCCACCCAATTGAACAACTTCATTGACATCATTCAGATTTCCAATGTTATCTTGGTGGCCAAGTTGGCTACTGATACTTCCGTTCACACTCATTTCGTCACCTGTTAACAAACAACCAACAACAAACAAAAAACAACGTAAGTCGATTCAACTACAAACAAGATTAGATCACATCTATACTTCAATAATAGAATTCTACATGCCACTCACCGGCAGCGGTGCCATTTTCGATAGACGCTCAACTAAACTTCATCCAATACTAAGTGTACGCGATCACAATCAAGTATAAACCCAACGTAGAGTTGGGGTCGATCCCACAGGGAGTGATACGGTGGAGCATTCAATTAGGAAGTGAAAAGTATGTTCTAATATATTGTAGGAATAGAAATTATCGAAATCGGTTGACAACAAGTGTAAAATAGGGGATAAGGTTTGTCACGCCTCCAATCCCATTAAGACGGACAGGCACCGGATGCCCTAAAGGCCCGAGAGAACCAACATGTAACATGTGCTTACTATGCATATAACTATGAAAATCTTAAAGTTGTGACAAGTTCACATAGGATACAACGATACGAACCAACATAAGTAGACCCTAAACTTATACACAAGACTTGGCCGTTGAGCCAACAACTTGTTAAGAGACAAGACACAACTGAACTATATACATTAGTCTACAAAGCCTCTAAAAGATTGAAAACCTTAGTTTAGAGAGGGACAGGGCAACGCCTTACCCTTAACTATCATATAGTAACAAAATAGGTGCCAATGACTCAGTAAGCCCCGAATCAACCTGGAGCTTCACCAATAGCAGCTGAGTACCTGTGCTCCAACTAAAGAGGTATACTAGCTGGAGTACATGTGCCTGCAGCATCTCCGTAAGGCACATCAGTAAGAAAAAAATGTACTAAATATGTAAGGCAGTAGCATGTGTAAAACAGGGGCTTTAGTGAAGTCAAGTATCAATATATAAATGCATAGATCAGAATAGAAGAACACCTTTGTTACTCTTGTGGGAGGATGTATGTTACATTCATTTCTTTACTATTTTGTGTGTTATGATCCTTATAAGGCATGTGATATAAATGACCAGCTGATCAGTGGTAGAAGAAGATGACCCATGCTAGGCATTTTAACCACTGGGATGCTGTCCTCCTTATTACAAAAATTGGGATCGGCCCATGCTAGACTTTCACCCTTGAGCTGCCACCCTTCTATACCATTTGGGATCGACCTATGCTATGTATTTGCCCCTGGGCTACCACCCTTAATTATACAGATTGCTTTACATAGTTTCTTTAATCTTTGAGACTGTTGGTTTGGTGGTCATAATTATTTTTTTGAGATTTGGATCCATGGACCTGTAGTAGAAGACATGAGAATAATAACTCCAAGGCAGTAACAATGACGTAAGGAGCTATGTAACAATAATGCATTACTTATTAGCTTAAATGGCACAATTGACTAAGAGGATAATTTACCAAGCTTGCTGTTGCGAATACCATTTTTATATTAGAACAAAGGAGGATAATTATACAAATGTAGAGTAATGAACATATAATGAAGTAATTCGACACACTAGGAAGGGGAAAACATATTATTAGCTATATTTGAGATCCTACACTCCCACCATGTTTCCTTGACTAGGAATAGAGCTTAGGAAACTCACTTTGTTGATATTAATCACAATTATCAGATTTCATGCCAAAAAATATGGAATCGAATAGCCTTACATACCTTGCTGTATAACTCAGATATTACAAGGAATTAACCTTCTTCCTTTCAGATTATTAATCTACAATGAAATAAGTAAAACTAGTATTAGTAGCTTATCAACACATTTGGCTACTTAACCTCACAAAAATGGTAGTGCGGCAGCGGGCCCATAATTTATCATATCAAGGATGTTGTTTAATTACTTCTCCTCGAATTACATCCACATACCAATGTGGATTGAGTAGTAAGCCTACACAACATTCAGTTTGGTGGTGTATCACCACACCCTCCTATATTTCCATATAAAATACTCACAGCTTTCCCCAACATCAACCATTCAGTCCCTGCGTATACACATAAAACAACCCAAAACGTTCTTTATCATAGCAACCAAATGTTGAACTCACCATTCCTTGAGTTTTTAATAACAACACACATGCAATTCTTTATCCAAACTCATGCATAAGGAGGGAAAAAAAAGGACTAGTCACCCTACCTCAATTTATGCAACTTTTTATTTTAACTTGGAATCTTCAAGAACTTCAACTTCCTGTCACACCTAAACCAAAGAAGAAGAGAAAAGTATTTTAATAATCAAGGAAAGTGAGTCTTAGCTTGTGGACACATTCTGCCTTTGTACTTATACTTGAGCATGAATAACATATTTTCCTAATCATCCATGGGAGAATTAAGCTAAATCCATAAGTGTTTTCACTTACCTTGTCTTGCAAATATGAGGGTTTCTTCAAGAACCCTAGAAGAAATTTAAGGCTGTCGTTTTAATCCTTAAGAGAAAAGAGAGAGAAAGAGCTGGAGTTAATTTTCAATTTATGTGTTTAAAAGGAGTGGAAATAGCAGCCAATATTTATCTTATATTGAGATTTCTTCACCTTTAAGAATTTTCTCTAGAACTTCCGTATTTTTAGCTTCATTTTCAGCCACTAATTTGTCAAGTAGGTGATGCACCTACTTATGTACATCAAGCTTCTCAAAAGGTCAAAGTAGGTTATTCCCCTACTTACCCTTTTTCTTAGTTGGGCTTAACTTACATTGGGCCTTGGCAGATTTGGCTACTGGGTTTTAATTTTATTTTTATTTTATTTAACTTAGTTTGGGACTCAAGTACGTCCATTAGCATAGGCCCAAATCTGATCCATAAACCATGGCCTTTTTTAACTAGGTCCATATAGCTCAAGTAGGTGATGCACCTAGTAGCTTAATTAGCCACGCAAGCAGCTCACTATTTTATTATATTTTCTAAATATTAATCCGTTTTTCTTTAACTTAGCACTTAACTTTCAACTTTAAGCTCAATTACCACCTTACTGTCTCGAGTTTAAATACTTCTGTCAGAGTTAACTGCAGTACACATGCGGAAACGTGCAAGGCATTACATCACCTTCCGAGCTAGTTTAAACCAACACTAATCATATAAGAAACATGGTCCCTCACCTATGCTATAAGGCTATGTTAAGTATCACATGAATAGAACTAGCATATGCATAATACGAGCTGTTATATCCTTCCCCCCTTAAAAACATTTTTCCTCGAATGTTAGCATGGTTATCCAGCCCAAACAAGTTCAAGCCTAAGTTAGTACTACTATTAATCACATAATACATATAGAATTATACTTACTTTTCGACGCCTCAGCTAAGCATTTTCATCTTTCTTATCGATCTGAAAGAGATGAGGATACTTCAATTTCATTGTTTCTTCTGCTTCTCATGTAACTTCTTCTATGTGTTGATTCCTCCATAGTATTTTTATAGAAGCTACCTCTTTATTCCTTAGCCTCTTAACTTGTCGATCCAGAATAGATATGGTTACTTCTTCATAAGTGAGATCTCCCGAAAATTGTACATCTTCAGTAGGATTGATACGAGATGCTTCACCTATACACTTCCGAAGCATTGAGACATGAAAAACCGGATGAACTGATGAAAGCTCTTGTGGTAGCCCTAACTCATAGGCTACTTGGCCAACTCTTCGAATAATCTTATATGGCCCTATATAGCGGGGGACTCAACTTTCCCTTTTTACCAAACCTCATTACCCCTTTCTTGGAGACACTTTCAAGAACACCCAATCCCCTATAGAAAACTCTAGTCCTCTTCTTCTAACATTTGCGTATGATCTGTGTTGACTTTAAGCCGTTGCTAGCCGTTGTTTTATCACCTTAACTTTTTCCATAGATTGATGAAAAAGATCTGGCCCAAATAAGGCAATTTCACCCACTTCAAACCAGCCGGTTGGTGATTAATATTTTCTACCATGCTGAAACGTGCAAGGCATCAACATCACCTTCCGAGCTAGTTTAAACCAACGCTAATCATATAAGAAACATAGTCCCTCACCTATACTATAAGGCTATGTCAAGTTCACAAGAATAGAACAAGCATATGCATAATACGGGCTGTTACATCCTTCCCCCCTTAAAAACATTGGTCCTCGAATATTAGCATGGTTATCCATCCCAAACAAGTTCAAGCCTAAGTTAGTACTACTATTAATCAAATTTAACATATAGACTTATACTTACTTGTCAACACCTTAACGAAGCATTTTCATCCTGCTCATCGATTAGAAAGATATGAGGATACTTCAATTTCATTGCTTCTTCCGCTTCCCGTGTAACTTCTTCTATTTGTTGGTTCCTCCATAGTACTTTTACAGAAGCTACCTCTTTATTCCTTAACCTCTTAACTTGTCGATCCACAATAGCAATGGGTACTTCTTCATAACTGATATCTCCCGTAACTTGAACATCTTCGGTAGGAGTAATACGAGATGGGTCACATATACACTTCCGAAGCATCGAGATGTTAAACACCGGATGAACTGATGAAAGCTCTTGTGGTAGCTCTAACCCATAGGCTACTTGGCCAACTCTTCGAATAATCTTATATGTCCCTATATAGCGGGGACTCAACTTTCCTTTTTTACCAAACCTCATTAACCCTTTCATGGGAGATACCTTCAAGAACACCCAATCCCCTAAGGAAAACTCTAGTCCTCTTCTTCTAACATATGAATATGATTTGTGTCGACTTTCAGCCGTTGCTAGCCATTGTTGTATCACCTTAAATTTTTCCATAGCTTGATTAACAAGATCTGGCCCAAATAAGGCAGTTTCACCCA
>JAJONR010001892.1:0-12249 GCA_029582245.1 Solanum etuberosum | reverse complement strand
AGCCTCATTTCTTTCAATTCTAAGGTCGAAGCAAATTATCACTCAACTTTCACATCCATCACATAAGATGATTCTAAACCAAGGTGAATTACACTTCTACCCTTCTTAGAGGAGTCTACCCACTCAACACACCTAGGCATTTCTAAAACACCCTATTCATTAAATCTTCCAACATACCTCAAAACTCATCATGACTTTCTACCAATCAAACACACATAACTATAATGCAACCCATTTACACTAAAGGATATCATCTAACTCTATCATATCAAGTCCTATCTAGTCACATAGCCATAATTGGCATCACTACTAACCTTTTCTCCCTCGATCCTTGTAGCATGTGCCCTTCATCGGATAAGGAGTAGGAGAGAGACCTTATAGAGTTAAACTCTATGGAACGACTTAGAGAATGAAGAAGTGAGATTTCCTAACATCCAATAGCCTTCTATTCATAAATGTGGCACGCTTCACACTCATGAACAAGACTCTACTAGACGTGGTTTATGAGACATCATCCTAAAACCATCTCAAAATCTTGTGCTCTGATAACATGTTTGTCACGACCCGAGCCTACACCCTGGACGTGACACGGCGTACAAGACTCTAAAGAGCTTCATACAAGCCTCATCGCATTCATAACATAAGACATAAAAAAATGGTGTAAAATTTTAAAACTTTTATCCATACAATCGAAGTCTTTCAACATAGTCCGAAACATAAAATGACATGAAAGAAACTACTAAAGACTCATTCGTCCTCGAATCTTGAGGACTCACCACAAGCTAGGAGACTAGTCGATCCAAGCTTTGATAGATTTGGGGTAGTTTTAGGGTAGAAGGGTAGTTATAGGACTTAGAAATAGGGGTAATACAACATAGTATAATCAATTAATGCATAGGAAAAGATCCAAATACCCTTAAAAATAACTATCGGATGTTTCCTACGGTTTGGACCTACGATCCTTAGAACTTTCTACAACCCGTACTCGTCAACCGTCGAACCAACTTCAGAAACCCAAAAATTCATTCATTTCCCACGATACCTTTCTAGGGTACATCTAAATTCCCACGGTCTATAAACCCCATCTGTAGAACCTAAGTTTAAGTCCAAAACTTCACAAAGTATAAGACCTTTCTATGGGACCTCTTCTACTACTCGTAGAGCCAACTATGAACCGTTAAAGCCTTCCATAGACTTGAGGTCCTCAATCAAATCTCTGAATCCATCCTACAAATGTCATCTACCGCTCGTCAAACCTCCTACCGTTCATCCTGTCAAGTCGTAGGTCAAACTTCAGAAACTTAATTTTCAAAAGCTCATTATAGGTCATATGATTCACTTCCTATGGCCCGTAGAACTTCCTACGATTTGTTGGCTGGAATTGTAGAACCTGCCTTGGTGCTAAAATCAAAATTTTCCCTTTTTTATTTACTTTCTAAATTCCGAGGTGTTACGACCCTTCCTTGAGATTAGGAGGTTAGAGGTTTGTTGTTTATTTGTATGTCTTGCATAATGATCGGGAAGTGTACTTGATGTTTTGAAGTTTGTGTATGGCCTAAATATTTGTATCAACCAAAGTGGTGACGTTCCTAGTTTGATTTTATTTTAGATGAGCTTTAATGCTTGCTCGAGGACGAGCAAAAGTTTAAGTGTGCAGTGTTGATATGAGGCAAAAAATACATATTTTAAATCATTATTTGTCTCATATTTATTATTTTTATTTGTCCTTTTTGAGCATAGATTTTATGAATTGTGCTTAATAATTTATTTTATTTGCAGGATTAAATTGGTATGAAGATAAAGAAATTTGGAGCTAAAACAAAATAAAGATGGAAGATTATATAAGAAAATTAAGCTGACAACTTAATGGATTAAATTGAATATTAAATTAATATTTATATATATTGGAACATTGCCAGAAATCAAATAAAGGAAATTGATGGGTCATTACCTTGCTTCCATGTGGCAATCAATGAAGGCCACAACAAATTGTGGTGAGGCGACGGACATAATATGTGTACAGCGAGGAAATCCAATTCCTTTTGGGTTTTAGGTTTCCCAGTTTGTTTGGACTCAATTCTTTTATTTAGGGTTTTCTATATCTATAAATAGTCCATAAGAATAATTATTGGGAAAAACATCATACTTTGTAGTGCAAAGTCGTCAAACTTTTTATGGTTCTTGTCTTCTTCTTTTCTTAAACATTAGTAGCTAAATACCCTTGTTCTGGGGCTGTAACTATGGATGCTTGTTGAACATCGATTTTATGAATGAATTTGATTATCATATAAATTATTCTTGTATTTTTTTAAATTAGAATTTAATGATTGATCACCATTGAAATAAATTCATTGTCTATTGTTGAACTCGAGAGACGAATAGGTAGATAGACTAGATAATACAAGGAGCAAGATCTTTCTTGCATATCACTTGTTTAGATTTGTGTTTAGAATTAACATCCACACGAACACCTCCTTGCTTACCAAACAGGATGAAAAATAAATACTCAACAATTGAGTCTGTCTATCCCCACTCAATGATGTATTAGACGGTCAACTAGGGTAGGTGGTTAGAGGTCGAGAGATCATGATCATAATATCAACCATGTAAATCAATAATTTGATAACCTTATGAAATCCATTAAAGAGATGTGATGCATGAATTTTAGTATGTTGTAGCCCTGGAATTTTTCCTTTGTAAGTTAATTTTATTATTTAATTCTTACATTGTTAGTTTACAAATAAAAATCAAACTCTCTTGTCACGTTTGAATAAAATAATTAGAATTATTATAATTTGGTAGATAGTGAATTGACAAGTCCTTTGAATTCGATAATCCAACTCTTTTAGAGCCACTATATTACTTGTACGACCGCGTACACTTGCGTGTACATTTGGGAGCAACACGTACCCTTCATAAAACTTTGAATACATGTAGGAACATAAGGGTCTCGGGCCCTAGTGAACTTTTCAAACTAATGGAACTAGATAGTCCTCCATATATCTAGATACATGTCCATCACCCCGTCCTTGGACAACCTCTTTTCTTCTAAAATAGTGCATAAACCCACAACCTTTATCTGGTTCATAGAGAGGGTGCAACTATAGGAATCACCCGGGAGACAACATTGGCCAATGGATCATGAATAGTTTCTAACTGCATCTTAGACCTCCTCTTCTTTGGAAGTTGTGCCTCACCCAATGGAACATGGATCAGAGTGGTAGATCCCCTATCTCTGTCCTCATCATCGGTCCACGAGTATTCAAGTGTGCGTGAGTTACGACTGTCATCTTTCTCTCTCAAGTCATCAACCTTCTTCTTTCCTTTCCCATTCATAAACATAGACTTGTGTTGAGTGAGCTTGTTGTTCACTTGGATCAGAGATAACCATCCCTTTGCTTTCTTTCGGGATGGAGGGTTGTTTGGTGTGGCATTCTTCTGGAGTACCTGGTTTTGACGGGTCATATTTGCACAACAAGACACAAAAAAATACATTTCAGGTGAAGGGTTAGTTAAAAAAGTATGAATTGAAAAAAATAGAAATCTAGGCTCTGGTGCTCGCAGAAGTTTTTCGGCGACTCACCGAAGTTGTTCAACGACTCGCCGATCTCACTTGGCCAGTTGTAGGGACCTCGTCAAAAACTTAATAGGTTCTTGTAGGAAAGTTGGAAACTTCAGCGAGAGAAAAGGCAATATAGTGACTCACCAAGTGAACTCGGTGAGCTGCAGGATCCTCACCGAATAATTCTGAGGCTCCGCTGCACATTTAAAATGATTCAGCGAGAAATGGAATACGATATGGCGAACACCTTCAGCGAGCCTGATGGAGCTCGTCAATCAGGATTTTAACACCCCCACCCCATTTTTCAAACTTTTATTTCGAAACCCAATGATAAAGCAATAAAGCATAATAATTTGTCAATTATAACCTACACACGATGTTTCAACACACATGGTACATAGGCTTCCCCCGCAATCAATTTAAAATAAACAATTTGATGATTTCTCTTGAGAAAGACGTCACCCAATCCATCATTGGGCCAAATCAAGTCAATTCATTGAATTCGGGTTACTCAGACTTCACCCAACAACAATCATTCAATTAGCCTAGAAAAATATCATCAAATTATTACACCCATTCACCCTTATCAATTATAATCCACAAGTAGCGATCAAATATAAATTTCAATATAACTTGACATGAACACAAGATTTAAGCATAATCAACACACAATGATGGCTAATATATCTATACTACTCAGACCCACAATCAATTCTAAAGTATGTTTACAAGAATTAAAAATTGTGGACAAAATTTAACAAGAGAAAACAACCTCAATTTTGTATAGAAGATAATCAAAAGTAGAGAGCACAATGATGGAATTCACAGAGATACAATTGAATGTTTTAACTAGATGGTGATAGGGAATGAAAAATAAATACCTAGTGTTATAAGAATGGGAGGAGAGAGAAAATTTTGAAAGAATTTCAAAAGTTTTAATTTAAAAGGTCAGATGACCCTTTGCCCTTCAACTAGCGTAATTATCGACGAGCATCGACTAACATTGCCGATCACATTCGGTGACTCACCAATTGGGCTTTAACTTGCCTAAAACATCAGAGATGCCTGTTGGGTTTTTGGGGTCAAATGGCGAGCTTAGTGACCTCACCGAATGAACTTGGCGAGTTACTGAATAAGGTTCTCCTCTCCTGAAACTTTAGAAAAGTCTGCAATCTTTGAGGCACAAAAAGCGACGCTAGTGGGCGAGCTTGGAAAAGGCTCAACGACTCATCGATTGGGTAGGGTGCTCGAATTTTTTGCCCAATACCTCCAAAATTCAACTCCAATATACACATTCAACAAATATTTTTGATAACGACAAAAAGTAAAACTTGGGTTGCTTCCCAAGAAGTTCCTTAGTTTACATTGTGGCATGACGTGGACAAGTAACTCAAGCGTCATCCAAATACACCACATCAATCATAGCCACATTAGGACGCTCCCCAAAATAGAGTTTCAACCTTTGACCATTCACCTTGAATTTGAGTCATCCTTACTCTCGACTTCAATAGCCCTATTCTCAAAAACACAAACCACATAAAAAGGTCCCGACCATTTGGACTTAAATTTTTCTAAAAATAATATCAGCCTCAAAGTGTAGAGCAACACCGAATCACCCACTTTAAACTCTCTTGTAGGATATTAGAATCATGTCACTTTTTCATCCTTTCTTTATATAGGGCTGAGCTTTCATAATCCCTCAACCGAAACTATTCCATTGCATGCAACTGATCAACACACCCTTTTAAGGCGTCTTCCCAATTCAAGTTCGATTTATTTAAGGCCCACAATGCCTTATGCTCTAGCTCAACCGGGAAATGACACAAATTCCAAATACAAGATAATATGGCGACATGCCAATTGGAGTTTTGAAATCCATCTGATAAGCCTAAAGAGAATCTTCCAACCGCCTAGACCAATCCGTCTGATTAAAATTAACCATTTTTTGACAAAATTCCCTTGATCTCCTAGTTAGATACTTCAACTTGGCAATTCATTTCTTAGTGGTAAGGTATGGGAACCTTATGAATCACCCCATATTTTCTCAACAACGTTTCAAACTAATGATTGCAAAAGTGTGATCCTCCATTACTAATAATTGCACATGGAGTGCCAAATCTTATGAAAATATACCGCTTGAGGAATTGAATAACACACCTTCCTTCATTTGTAATTAAGACCACCGCCTTTACCTACTTTGAGACTTAGTCCACAATGACTGAGATATATTTATTCCCATACGATATCATAAATGGACCCATGAAGTCGATCCCCCAAAAATCACACAACTCTACCTCTAGAATAGGAGTGAGAGGAAACTCATGATGTCGGAACATACCAACTTCCTTTTGGCATCACGTACAAGTCTTTGTGAAAGTATTAGCATCTTGGTACTTTGAGAGCCAATAGTAACCACTTTGGAAAACTTTGGAGGTTGTACGAACTCCACTATGATGACCACCAACCAACGATACATGCCAACCTTCAAGAATATCATTCACCTCAACCTCCGGAATACATCTTCGAATAACTTGATCTTCACATTCTCAAAATAAGTAGGGTTCATCCCAAAAGTATTTCTTAACATCAAAGAGGAATCTCTTCTATTGATGCACATCCATCCCCTCAGGAAGCATGCCGCACACAACATAGTTAGCAAAAATCATACCATGGTGTAGTACCGTTAGAGACCGCCATAACAAATTCATTGGGAAAAAACTCTTCAATGTCCTTATCCCAGGAACTGATCACATTTGATTTGAGACGGGACAAGTGGTTTGCCACCTGATTTTCACACCCTTTTTTATCCTTGACTTCAAAGTCAAATGCCTGAAGCAACAACACCCAATGTATTAACCTCGTCTTTACCTTTTCCTTTGCTATTACATATCGAATTGCAACATGGTTCAGATGCACTACAACCTTGGTGCCCAAAATATAAGTTCTAAACTTCTCAAAAGAGTACACCACCACCAACAACTCTTGCTCAGTCAACGTGTAATATTTCTAAGATAAATTTAATATCTCGCTTTCATAATACACCAGGTGAAATAATTTCTCCTTCTGTTGTCCAAGAACCGCAGATAAGCTCAAATAGAAGACTCCAATCTTGTAATACCTCAGATTTAAAAAGTAGGAAAATTGCAGGTTTGTAGAAATTTGGTGTCTGCACCAACAGAATCACCGACGGTCCATAGGTCAACTTATGGGCCGTAGGTGGGAGCCGTCGGTGCAACTAGCTAATTTTTCAAAACATCTAGTTCCAGTACTTTTTTTACGTTTCACTAGAACAATCTGTCATTTAATGTACGAGTCATAGGTAGGTCTTGTTGGTGAGTCCCAGACATAGTGAAATTTTGAGAGTTTAAGTTGGATTTACGGTGGCCATGTACGGACAGTAGGTAGACCAATGGACCGTACATGAGTCTCGTCGGTCGAACATCCAGAAAAAAGGTTCTGAACCCTACCGGTGGTTGACCAGGATGGTCCGTTGGTAGACTCACAGACCGTAAGTCCCACCGTCGATGGTGGACGACAATTATTTTTGAAGGGGTTTTTGGGTGTTTTCTTAATTATTCTAACCTAATACTATTTTGTTTTACCATTTTTCTCAGGCCCTATCTAAACATTTTTACCCCCAAATTAACCAATTCAATTCATTCTTCTAAATTCTTAAAAGTTGATCAAGTTCATCCTCTCAAATATATCTCTAAGGAAGAAGAAGAAGTCTAGGGTTTCACGATCAAGTCTCCAAATTCACCATTAATTATGAGCTTTTAGCATTAATGTATGATAGTATTCACCTATGGAGTCCTTTCCTCCATAGGGTTCCTAAATTCTCTAATTTTTACAAGATATAATCTCCAATTGAAGTTAGGGTTTTACTCCATCTCATGGGTTCTTTTCAATTATGATCTAATTGATTGTTTTATGTCTTTTTATGTATGAATTGAGATAATTGCATGTTTTAAGTTAAATTTCATATGAATCCATGCATGATCCATGTTTTCTAGAATTGATCATATAAAGCTTGTGAATCATCAAAGAGATGTTTATGAAGATATGCATCTTCTTTATGAAAGTGATGAAAATGATTTAAAGTTGCTTTAAAAGTGAAGCATCAAGTTGTTGTTGTTATTGTGAAAGGATTTTCTCACATAAAGGATTCAAGAGGTTGGAAGGTTTTCTCACCTAAGATAAATTAAGATTAAAGGAGCTATTCTAATGAAATTTAGCTTGGATTGGCTACTTGATGTGCCCTTCCATGGATAATAAGACAAGCAACGATTACCCATGTCCTCTAATGATAAGACAAGCAACAAATACCCATCTCTCATGAATCTTAAGATAAGTTAAGATTAATGACTATTCTGTAGGATTTATGCTTAGCACCAAGCGGACAAGCGTCGATTACACATGTCCCATAAAATATGTGCCACTATAGGTTTATCTTGATAGATATTAGCTAGTGGATCCATGTAAGCTAGAAGTTCATGATTCTTACCTTGGCAAGTGAGGACACCCCTTTTTGGTGTGGGAAGACACTGAATTCCATGTTATACCTCACATGGTCTCTATCTCGATTAAAGGTACATCTCCCACAATAATGAACTAAGGTTACTTCTAGAAGTATCTCACATGTGTTTTAAAGATGTTTAGCTTGCATTGACCATGATTATGATTTATGTTTTCTAACCCTTTTATCTTATGGTTTAGCTTGGTCATTGCATGTCACGTAAAGTTATTTCATACCTCTTATCCATTGCTATCATACTTGGTACATTCCATGTACTAACTCATAATCTTGCCTACATTGTTTCACTAATGTAGGGTCAAATGCTTCTATTCCGCACATTGAGCTATTGAAGATTGGTGATTCCTCATGTTCTGAGGACCTAGATGCCTTTACTGCTTTCATGTCTTTTCATTTCAGATATTTTATGTGATGTATGGGTTACGTCTCTATCACTCTTTGATGTAATAGATGGATGTGAGAGTAAGGTTTAGACTTCCGCTACTTTTTGTTAAACTCTTTTATTGAAATGCTACTTTTAAACTCTTTGACTTCTATTATTTTGTATGATGCATGCTAAGTGGGTTGTGTAGGGCCTCTCGGGATCCTATACACCATGTCACATCTAGAATGTACTTTGGGTAGTGAAAAACTTGGTATTTAGATCACAAGGTTTAGAAAGTTTCTAGGTAGTATCATAAGCCATGCCGAGAAGAGTCTTGTTCATGAGTGTGAAGTGCGTCACATTTATGAATAAGAGGCTATCAGATGTTTTGGAAACTCCACTTCTTTCATCACTCTAAAGTCGTGGGATAGAGTTTAACTCTATAATGTCTCATTCCTAATCCCTATCAAATGTTTTACAAGATATGGCCACCCAAAAGGCATATGCTAGAAGGAATGCGGGAGAGAATGTGGAATAAGAAGCTCCTCAAGCTCCGGTCGATCCTTTGGCCAAGCAAGTGACTTATGCAGAGTTTAGGGCTGCTTTTCAAGTGTTGGTTCAAGCCATGATGGCTCAAGCCACTAGGGAGACTGTGGTCCTCATGAACCCAAATATGGGTACGACGACATCTAGAGGGAGGGACTTCACTAGAATGAATCCTCCAGAGTTTCATGATTCCATGGTTGAGGAAGATCCTTAAGAGTTCATTTTGAAGTGTATAAAGTGTTGATCATGGGAGTGACGCCGGTGGAAAAGGAGGAATTGGCTTCTTATCAACGTAAGGGTGTTTCTCAAGTATGGTTCAACCAATGGAATAAGGAAAGGGCAGTTGATGTGGGTCCTCTCGATTGGGAAAGGTTTAAGGTTACTTTCCTTGATAGGCTTTTCCCCTTGAGATGAGGGAGGGAAAGGTACTTGAATTCATCAACCATCGTCAAGGAAATATTAGTGTGAAGGAGTATGCTTTGAAGTTCACACAATTGTCTCGATATGCTCCTACTATGGTTGCCGATCCTAGGGCAAGAATCAGTAAGTTTGTTTCTGGTGTGTCCGAAATAGTGGTCAAGGAATGTCGTACCGCCATTCTTAATAATGATATGGACATTTCTTGTTTAATAGTTGATGCTCAACAAATCAAAGAGGAGAAACTTAAGGAAATATATAGGGAGGCAAAGAGGGTCAAAACCGGTGATGATGACTTTTCATATTCAAGGTCCGATGGACATGGTCGTTCTAAGTTCCGACAAAGTTTTTCTGGTCAAGGTTCCTCCAATGCTCCTCCTAAGTTCAACAAAGATAGGCTGTCTTACCCTAAGCCTCACAGAGGAAATGGTAGTGGATCTTCATTGTCTACTTGTTGTAAATGTGGAAAAAAGCATGAGGGAAAATAGCTATACTGTTCTAACGCATGTTTTGGTTGTGTAAAGAAAGATCATAAGATTAGAGATTGTCCCTCAGTTACCAAGAATGAAGGAGAAAATCAGCCTGAGATCGCTGAGTGCACTCGGCGAGTCGCCGAAAGTCTTCCTTTATCACCCTTTCTGTGCGCCTAACCCCTAAAATACACTATAACTTTCGGCGGGCTTGTCTATGCTCGTCGAATGATGTCGGCGATTCACCGAAAGGCCCTTCTCATCACCGATACATTAACCTTTTTTTTCTTTCTTAAGGCTAATTTATATCCATCTATAATGAATGTTAACTTTCTTCTTAAACTCTTTTTCTTTATATGATTCAAATCCTGTAAAAAAAAAAAGCGAAGACTCCCCTCAAGAAGATTTCGCTGAAAAGCATGGCGTGGATCGCCAACAGGCTGAAGCTTGTCTTCAAGAAAGTGATAAGCCTCCTTTCATCTCTAAACACCACAGCATCACCACTCTTACCTGGATTACCTCTTGATGCACCATCTGTGTTACATTTAATCCATTGTCCACTAGGGAATTCCCATATAAGTTCTCTTTTAATTAATCTAAATTTTGGTCAGTTAACTATTTTTAACAGTTTTTTTTTAAAAAACTTTTAATCCCTCTCCTTTAGGATAACTAGAATCTCTTACCTAGGATTACATAAGTTAAGCATACCATTATGTAACGACCCAAATTTTATATGTCGTGATGGCACCTATGTTCCTAACCGATAGGTAAGCCAACCCCCTAAATTACAAATTTAACTAAGTAATTAAGGTGAAAAGTAAACAACGAGTATAATATCTTCAACACTAAGTCCTTCATAAATACGAAATGCGGAAAGCTAAAATACCACCCCAAGAATTGGTGTCATAAGTACAGGAGCTTCTAAATATGATGCAAGTCTGAAACTAAAATGACAAATCCAAACATAAGGGATATCCGGTCTGAATACTAAAACAACAGAATAAATAAAAGATAGAGGGAGGTGTGGGCCACGGAACAATCAAGCAGCTCACCACAACTCGAAGATACTCCAAGCTCGGACTCAAAAAGCTCCACGAGATGTGCTTGTACTTGGAATCGAATCTGCACCACAAAGAGTGCAACAAGTGTAGTATGAGTACGAAACCACGTGTAACCAGTATATCTCATAGACCGACAACGAAGAAGTAGTGGCTGGAGTTCATATAAGAAAATCAATTCTTTACTTATACATGTCTATAGTATACTTACCAGTCAAGTTTCATCAAATAGAGGTAATCAAATATCACGTACTTTCCAACCACCAATAAAACACATAGTCATCAAGAATGAAGGGTGTCATGAGATGCAATGCAATATGACACCATGAAATGATATGCCTCAGATGTCAAGCACTCTCTCAACCGTATATGCATGATACTCCTCGAAAATACATCGAGAGTTCATGACCCATGGGGGACTCGCGAGGTTCATTTACCGACAATGATGATCTCCACGTGTCTGTGCGGACGATCTCAACAAACTATCATAAAATCAAATAATTTCCGCACGGATGATCTCCACGTGCCCAAATTATAATCTTAACTTCTCACCATCCCAGCACGGACGATTTCCACGTGCCCAACTTATACTCAATCTCATGTCAATGCATGTGCACAATATGATTTCAATAAAAGGGGATGATGATGCATCTCAATCAATCAAATATCCGCATAATATATAACTATCACAAATATATGGGTTCAATAAAGAAACACAATCACACAAAAGAATTCAAGTCAATAATACATCAGCTAATGCCCATATGCTTTGGCATTCTCGAATTACAATCCGCATTCTATAATGATAAACTTTCCCTTTATTACACTGGTACTCATACCAATTCCCGTCACGCCATTGGTACGAGACCCCCATCTTTCGCCCTTACCCATTTTCTATTCCATTTTTAATCTTTGATTAGAAAATGTCCATCAACGAAGTCTAAAAGTCTTAACATACCTTGAATGCCGAACACGTGCCACAAATCCTCAAGATTTTTTCTTCCCTTTTCGCAAAGCTTCAGAACGTTCCCAATCTACCAATTATGCAATATTTGTAAGTAAGGGAGTTCATAGACACTTATATTACTACACTTCTAACCTAAACCAAAAACTCATAAAAATGCTATAATCAAGCTCTTAATTGTGGTGCCAACTAATAAGTCCAGTCTTATATTTCCTAAAAATCAAGCCTAGGGTTAAGTCTCACCCCTCCAAATATCATAAATCTACGGAATACAATTCAACCAAAACTTAATTTTCTATATCCATATATTAAACTTCAACTATAAAGTAATAAT
>JAJONR010001891.1:0-65287 GCA_029582245.1 Solanum etuberosum | reverse complement strand
AACTCACTCATCCGACCTCGAAACTTAGCAAACTCGGTGGCGTTGGAAAGATAATTCAAAGAACTTTCATTATCTATCTTGTAGCCCACCTAACTCATCTTATACTGAGAGTTATGGTTATTTGAAGTTGACCCAAAACTCATAACTTAAGCATAACTTGCAAAATTTCAGATTTTGCTATTTTCAATTTAGTTCTTTTTGGAACTCAAGGTGATACATCTAGTGACCTTAACACCTTAAGAAATTTTAAATTCCTCGGTAAAATCCTACTCACAACGAAGGATGGTTCGAGTCTTAGCTCAAAAAATTTCTGGGGTGTTACAACTTCCTCAAAATTTAGTTCAAATCGATAGTTGATCTCAAAGGATCCCCAATTGAACTCAAAGACTTTCGTGAACTCTACTCTTAAATCTACCTTGAATGTGAATTATGAATTCAAGAGTTATTGTTCATGATATGAAGGATCTCGTGATGATAAATTAGACTCATGAAAACATTCTCCTCACTCTCATGCTCAATTACTTGAGTCTTGAAACAAGTTATTAGAAATTGTAGAAGACTCCACAAAAAGACTCGAAGGGACTTTCTAAAAAATGTTTGAAAGAACTCTCAACACTTTACTCTTAGCTCTACCTTTAATTTTAATTATGAATTCAAGGTTATGATTCGTGGTAGGAAAGACACTGTGATGATTAAAAGTGTTTTAGATAGTTAATCATGAGAAACGGTTGAAAAACACTGTTTGGGGAGCAAGTCTGCAACGCGGAGATGCATTTTACTATTTGGTCGAAGTAATTTTTGAGGCAGAGGGGTCCGCGACCTCTCTGCGATGCGGAGAGAAAAAATATCACTTCTGAGGAACAGGTCCACGACGCAGGCCTGGTACTGGTTTTCTGTCCGACTTTTTCTTCCCCATTTTCTAACCCCAATTCGCCTAAATTCGATTCTTTTTCTCAAATTCTCTTTAAATTCAGATACCCAATACATGTACATAAGAATCTAATCAAACACAACTCTAAAATCGACACGATTTCCTCAAGAACTCCTTAATCTCATCTAAACTCAAGAACGAAAGCCAATTTCAAGAACACAATTCAAGAACATCAAACCTTCAAAATTCTAGAACGAACTTAACGCTGAAATTAACATGATTGGCGTGTGAGTGAACAAACCCAACACTATGGAAGCTTACATACCTCTTAGGGATCAAACCCATGGCAAAAATCCGCAACAAAACTCAAGAACCTTGACGAGCGCCTTGATTCTTTACTCTTTTCTCATCTTTTCTCTTCTTGAACTCTCAACTAAAACCTTAGGTGTATATTAGGATTATAAAACTGAACCTAATAGGATTATACCCTCAAAACCTTACTAAAAATGAATTAAATCTGATTGGTTATGGAAAAGACCAAAATACCCCTTACTATTTTCGGGTAACTTTCTTTAACTAGACAGGTTGAATTCTAAATCACATATTTCACTTATTCGACCTCAAAACTTAGCAAACTCGGGGGCGTTGGAAAGATAATTCAAAGACCTTTTATTAGCTATCTTGTAGCCCACCTAACTCATCCTGTACTAAGAGTTATGGTCATCTGAAGTTGACCCAAAAATCATAACTTGCAAAATTTCAGATTTTACTATTTGCAATTTAGTTCTTTTTTTTTTTGGAATTCAAGGTGCTACATCTAGTGACTTTAAAACTTAGGAAAATTTAAATTCTTTGGTAAAAATCCTACTCACAATGAAAGATGGTTCGAATCTTGGCTCAAAAAATTTCTGGGGTGTTACAATATCTCCCCATTGGGATCATTCGTCCTCGAATGACGACTGGACTGGGTATGGAATGGGTTACTCTTACTAAGGTCTGCGTCTAATGGTATGCTCTTACTATATTCAACCTTAAGACAAATCCTTAGGTTCAGGTTCTATACCCCTCTATGGGGAATCTCATCCCAAGACTATTACTCTTTACCACCACATCGGGTTCATATCAAGAACCACCTAACGTTTAACAACACCACATTCAAGCTTAGTACTCTAACAACTCCATGGACTCCTACTAACTAACTCCTTCGGAACCAACTAAGGGCTCTCATTTAACTATTTCTCATAGTAAAAGCTCATCCTCTTTTACTCTAACACTCGGGAGAAGTTTATCTCATGACTACCGAACTCTCAATAGCAGTTACTAAGACTTCTTTCTAAGGTGTTTCTCTTAACCTCTTCTGATTATATACCCTCTCGGTACACCTCTTAATGCTTTTGTTACTCTTGTGACTTAGCCACACTTCACTGGCCTTATCTAAAGGTTAGGGTCTCTCACTTGTACCACTCATATTCATTGCATCAAACATTTCAATTTCTCACCTACTCTTATGTCAAGTCTACCAGATCAAATCTCAAGACTGACATCATCACCCTCATGTTGTCATTCTTTCGATCATGACACTCATCTAAAATTCAAGCTTAATGTTCATAACTAAACCCAAATATCAATACGATTGCTCGCCTACTATACTATACCTTATTACTTAATCAGTTCTATAACCTTCTGAACATCATGACCCTCTCAAACATATCATAAGCCTAGTTTAGATCTATCACTCATGAATACTCTTTGCTTATATTCAACACATACACTTGGTCATTACCTACAAAATAACACTTCATCAAAATCTCCTTTCTAGCTAAAACACACTCTACCTCCTATGATGGAATCTTCACAACTCATCACTTTTTAGTCTACCCATAAGGGAAAACTCCTCATTAGTTACTTACTAGGTGCATGACTATTGTAATATAGCTTTTCAAAACACCATCTCCCTTTCTTAGATTACTAAGCCTATGCATACTTTCCTCTAACTCTAGGCTCTTTCACTACTATTTCTCATGATCTCGTAACTCATGTTAGCTTTTCAGGTGAACATACTACCCAAACTCTAAACATAATTTCTCATAAGGATCTTAGCTGAAACAGGGCTTAGAGAAAAGAGTACAACTCGCTTTTAGCTCAAACGCATGATTCACATGAATATGGGTGTATTCCTCTTAAACTCAACACTTAAGTCACTCATGGGTTTCTCTCAAGCCCCTCTGGAGTCTCATGACTTTCTCAAGATTTTGTTAAGAGTAACTCATCCATAAAGAACTGACTTTGCTTTTCAACCACCTCTAGTATGGGGGTGGGGGTAGTCAAATGGATATGAGAATGCACGAGTTAGAATAAATCTATATGACATAGCTCTATAGCACGATTAAGAGTATGAAATAAGGGAAACTTTTCTAAAATGTCTGTAGTCCCTCATTTATAGAAGTAGGACCCTCACAACCATAAACAAGACCCTAATGACACGTCTTCATAGATACCCTAAGAAACTTGAACTTTGTGCTCTGATATCAGTTTGTCACGATCCGAGCCTACACCCTGGACGTGACCGACACTAGAGAACCATTTCTGGTCCCCAAGCGAACCCTCATCCTGGCTGACTAAAATCAAAAGACTAACAAAAGCATACAAAGCTTAAAAACAGAATAAAATTCATTGAACTCAATTACAAATCTTTAACTCGAATGAATAACTCTGAATAAAAATAATATATATTCAACTCGCCATAAAATAGACAACTTAAGTCTTTAAAATCTTTTACAAAATAAATGAACAAACTTCTGAAACTCTATTGTCTATCTATGAATCCTCTAACTGACAAAGATGGAAGTCGGTACAAGACCCACGACATCCTAAAACTGATATAACATAAAAAAATTATGGAACCCTCCGGAAGCAATGAGGCTCACCATAGCTAACTCGAACTTTATGTGGTACCAACGAAGCTCCCGTTGATGACCCTGAATACCTGTATCTGCATCATAAAATGATGCAGGCCAAATGGCTCAGTACGTGGAATGTACGAGCATGTTAGGGGAATTCTAAAGAATAAACATAAGCTTGAACTGGTGGGAAAGAAACATACTTACCTCTTCTCAACTCACTCAACTCAACTCAAAGAAACATAGTTCAACTCAACGTTAAGATATTCGACTCAGTGAAATAAGGCTCAACTCAATAATAAGATACTCGACTCTGGGTACTCAACTCTAGATACTCAACTTAATATAAAGCAACAATAGATATGCAATATATGGAAAACTTTTAAAAATAGTAGAAAGCAACTCAGTGTATTGAAGAATACAATAACAACTCAATTTATATACTGTGGGAGTTTGTCTAACCGATAACCATCAATATGAGCTATGTGATGATACAACATCTCACCCACGCTGCCAGAACTGTCTTATAACTTGCCGTGATATAGAACGCCTCAACTAAGTGGATCCACTAGTCTATGCTAAAAAGCATTAAGGAATTATTTAAAAAGTATGATCCTTTCTTCCCACGTTGGCTACATCGTTTATGGAGACTTGAGTTATCTGAATTCATCCCCATATCAGTGCTCAATACTACTCCCAATAATATACTCAGCTCATATGTTTAATAATATAACTCTTTCTGTGGTTTGAGATTATTACTCAAAATCTTTCTCTAAAAAGAGATGTTACTCAAACTGCTCAAAACTCTTTTAGAAATCTCAGTTTCCTTCTCTTTTAAAATGTAAAAACATTTACTCTTGGTAATAGTTAGTTCTCGTATATCATTTTAAATAAAATGAACTCGACTCTACTCTTTCTCAACTCAAGTGCTCAACTCTTAAAACAATTTTAGAAAAAAATATAAAAGACTTCTCAGAATAAAGTTCATCCCGAATAATGGACGTGAACGACTCAATTCAAGGTTTTCAGTAACCAAAACTAGAACTCAATACTCAGTAACTCAGAACTCAAGAACTTCAATAGTAATACTCGTTTCAAGAATGCTCGACTCAGAGGGTTCAAGCAAAATTATGGGCATGAACTACTCAACTGAAGGACTCAAAGATACTTCTCACCTCCAGACTGCTCAACTTATAGTGTTCATACGTAATTATAGGCATGAACTACTCAACTCAAGGACTTCATAGGTAACATGTAATAGTCCCATCATTAGGAATATAATCTCAAAAGGGTTAGGAACTCGATACTCAAGACTTAGAACTTGAAGATACTACTCCTGTCAAAGATGCTCAGTTTATGAAGTTCATGCGGAATTTATGGGCATGAATGACTCGACTCAAGGGTCTACATAACAATATGGAACTCGGGTATACAACTCTTCTCATTTTCATACTTACTTCCTAAAAACTTAGCTCAAATCGATAGTTGATCTCAAAGGATCCACAACTGAACTAAAAGACTTTCTTGAACTCTACTCAACTCTCTCTTGAATGTGAATTATGAATTCAAGAGTTATGGTTCATGATATGAAGGATCTCGTGATGATAAAGTAGACTCATAAATACATTCTCCTTACTCTCATGCTCACTTACTTGAGTCTTGAAACAAGTTAATAGAAATTGTAGAAGACTCCGCAAAAAGACTCAAATGGACTTTCTCAAAAATGTCCGGAAGAACTCTCAAGACTTAACTCTTAGCTTTACCTTGAATTTGAATTATGAATTATGAATTCAAGGTTATGATTTGTGGTAGGAAAGACATTGTGATGATTAAAAGTGTTTTAGATAGTTAATCATGAGAAAAAGTTGAAAAACACTGTCTAGGGAGCAAGTCTGCGACGCGGAGATGCATTTTAATATTTGGTCGAAGTAATTTTTGAGGCAGAGGGGTCCGCAACCTCTCCACGACGCCGAGAGAAAAAATATCACTTCTGAGGAACAGGTCCACGACGTGGACCTGGTACTGGTTTTCTGTCTTACTTTTTCTTCCTCGTTTTCTAACCCCAATTCACCTAAATTCGATTTTTCTCTTTAGATTCAGATACCCAATACATGTACACAAGAATATAATCAAACACAACTCTAAAACCGACACGATTTCCACAAGAACTCCTCAATCTCATCTAAACTCAAGAACGAAAGCCAATTTCAAGAACACAATTCAACAACATCAAACCTTCAACTTTCTAAAATGAATTTAATGCTGAAATTAACATGATTGGCGTGTGGGTGAACAAACCCAACACTATGGAATCTTATATACCTCTTAGGGATCAAACCCATGGAGAAAATCCGGAACAAAACTCAAGAACCTCGACGAATGCCTTGATCCTTTACTTTTTTCTCTTCTTGAACTCTCAACTAAAACCCTAGGCGTATATTAGGATTATAAAACAGAACCTAATAGGATTAGATCCTTAAAACCTTATTAAAAATGAATTAAATCTGATTGGTTAAGGAAAAGACCAAAATACCCCTTACTATTTTTGGGTAACTTTCCTTAACTGGACAGCTTGACTTCAAAAGGGCATATCTCACTTATCTGACATCGAAACTTAGCAAACTCGGTGACGTTGGAAAGATAATTCAAAGACGTTTTATTAGCTATCTTGTAGTCCACCTAACTCATCCTTTACTAAGAATTATGGTCATCTGAAGTTGATCCAAAACACATAACTTGAAAAATTTCAGATTTTACTATTTCCAATTTAGTTCTTTTTTTTTTGGAACTCAAGGTGCTACATATAGTGACTTTAACACTTAGGAAAATCTAAATTACTTGGTAAAAATCCTACTCACAATGAAGGATGGTTCGAGTCTTTGCTCAAAAATTTCTGGGGTGTTACAATATCTCCCCCTTGGGATCATTCGTCCTCGAATGACGACTGGACTGGGTATGGAATGGGTTACTCTTACTAAGGTCTGCATCTAATGGTATGCTCTTACTATATTCAAGCTTAACCGAAATCCTTAGGTTCAGGTTTTATACCCCTCTATGGGGAATCTCATCCCAAGACTATTACTCTTTACCACTACATTGGGCTCATATCAAGAACCACCTAATTTTAAAAAAAACCACATTCAATCTTAGTACTCTAACAACTCCATGGACTCCTACTAACTACATCCTTCAAAACCAACTAAGGGTTCTCATTTAACTATTTCTCATAGTAAACCCTCATCCTCTTTTACTCTAACACTGGGAAGAAGTTTATCTCATGACTACCGAACTCTCAGTAGCAGGTACTAAGACTTCGTTCTAAGGTGTTTCTCTTAATCTCTCTTGATAACATACCCTCTCGGTACACCTCTTAATGCTCTTGTTACTATGGTGACTTAGCCAAACTTCACTGCCCTTATCTAAAGGTTAGGGTCTCTCACTTGTACCACTCATATTCATTGCATCAAACATTTCAATTTCTCACCTGCTCTTATGTCAAGTCTACCAGATCAAATATCAAGATTGACATCATCTCCCTCATGTTGTTATTCTTTCGATCATGACATTCATCTCAAATTCAAGCTTAATGTTCATTACTAAACTCAAATATCAATACGATTGCTCGCCTACTATACTATACCTCATTACTTAATAAGTTCTATAACCTTCTGAACATCATGACCCTCTCAAACATATGATAAGACTAGTTTAGATCTATCACTCATGAATACTCCTTGCTTATATTCAACACATACACTTGGTCATTACCTACACAATGACACTTCATCACAAGCTCCTTTCTAGCTAAAACACACTCTACCTCCTATGATGGAATCTTCACAACTCATCACTTCTTAGTCTACCCATAAGGGAAAACTCCTCATTAGTAACTTACTAGGTGGATGAGTATAGTAACATAGCTTGTCAAAACACCATCTCCCTTTCTTAGATTACGAAGCCTATGCATACTTTCCTCTAACTGTGGGCTCTTTCACTACTATTGCTCATGATCTCGTAACTCTTGTTACCTTTTCAGGTGAAGATACTAACCAAGCTCTAAACATACCTTCTCATAAGGATCTTAGCTGAAACAGGGCCTAGAGAAGAGAGTACAACTCGCTTTTAGCTCAAACGCACAATTCACATCAATATGGGTGTATTCCTCTTAAACTCAAAACTTAACTCACTCATGGGATTCTCTCAAGCCCCTCTAGAGTTTCATGACATCCTCAAGATTTTTTTAAGAGCAACTCATCCATAAAGGACTGACTTTGCTTTTCAACCACCTCTCGTATGGGAGGGGGGGGGTAGTCGAATGGATATGAGAATGCACGAGTTAGAATAAATCTATATGACATAGCTCTTTTGCACAATTAAGAGTATGAAAGAAGGAAAACTTTTCTAAAATGTCTGTAGTCCCTCATTTATAGAAGTGGGGCCCTCAAAACCATAAACAAGACCCTACTAACATGGCTTCATAGACACCCTAGGACACTTGAACTCTGCCCTTTGATACCAAGTTTGTCACGACCCGAGCCTACACCCTGGACGTGGACGACACTCGAGAACCATTTCTGGTCCCCAAGCGAACCCTCATCCTGGTTGACTACTAGTGGAAGAGTAACTCAAGCATACAAAGCTTAAAAATTGAATAAAATTTATTGAACTCAATTAAAGATCTTTAACTCGAATGAATAACTCTGAATAAAAATAATATATATTCAACTCTCCATAAAATAGGCAACTTAAGTCTTTAAAATATTTAACAAAATAAATGAACAGACTTCTGAAACTCTACTGTCTATATATGAAGCCTCTAACTGAGAAAGATGGAAGTCGGTACAAGACCCACGACATCCTAACAACTGATATAACTTAAAGTAAAAGTGGAACCCTTCGAATGCAACGAGGCTCACCATAGCTAACTCAAACTCCATGTGGTACCAACAAATGGATCAGTATGTGGAATGTAAGCGCATGTAAGGGGAATTCTAAAGCATAAACATAAGCTTGAACTATTGGGAAAGAAATATACATACCTCTTCTCAACTCACTCAACTCAACTCAACTCAAAGAAACATAGTTCAACTCCATGATAAGATATTCAACTCAGTGAAATAAGGCTCAACTCAATAATAAGATACTCGACCTTGGGTACTCAACTCTGGATACTCAACTAAATATAAAGCAACAATAGATATGCATTATATGGAAAACTTTTAAAATAGTAGAAAGAAACTCAGTGTATTGAAGAATACAATAACAACTCAATTTATATATAATAAAATATAATATAAATCTGTGAGAGTTTCTCTAACCGAAAACCATCACTATGAGCTATGTGATGATACAACATCTCACCCACGCTGCCAAAACTTTCCTATAACTTGCCGGGATATAGAACTCCTCAACTAAGTAGATCCACTAGTCTATGCTAAAAAGTATTAAGGAATCATCTAAAAAGTATGACCCTTTTACCTCCGTTGGCTACATGGTTTATGGAGACTTGAGTTATCTGAACTCATCCCCATATCGGTGCTCAATACTACTCCAAAAAATATACTCAGCTCATATGTTTAAAAACATAACTCTTTATGTGGTTTGAGATTATTACTCAAAATCTTTCTCTAAAAAGAGATGTTACAAAAACTACTCAAAACTCTTTTAAAAATCTCAGTTTCCTTCTCTTTTAAAATGTCAAAACATTTACTCTTGGGAATACTTAGTTCCCATATATCATTTTTTAAAAATGAACTCGACTCTACTCTTTCTCAACTCAAGTGCTCAAGTCTTAAAACAATTTTAGAAAAAATTGTAAAAGACTTCTCAGAATAGAGTTCACGCCGAATTATGGATGTGAACGACTCAATTCAAGGTTTTTAATAACCATAACTAGAACTTAATACTCGAGAATCAACAACTCAGAACTGATATACCGTGAGTTTATGGTATTTTTGATATATTTCACTTAGAGATTGTATGTGTCTAGAACTATATTGTATTAGAATTAATGTTTTTGTGTTATATTTGCAGGAGATAGGCTTGGACATGGTCGACTGAGATGACAACTGAAAATCTGCAAAATGAGCCACCCACAGAAGTCACCTATAGACCGTAGGTCCTTCGACGGTCCGTCGGTGGGTGGCGTAGATGGAGCATCAGGGAAGTCTGACCAAGTGTGGAACCACAGATGCAACTGACGGACCGTAGATCGACCTACGGGCCGTCCTGCACATCCGTCGATTGATTCTGGGAGTTGAAGTTCCAGTACCTGATGAAAAAGAGTCAAAGTATGGAGCTACATAAGGGACCTACCGACCATAGGTCGACCCACGGTCCGTAGGTCAAAGTCGTCAAACGAAGCCGCGTCCCAGAAGTTTATTTCCTTATTTCATTTCCTTTTTTTTTAGGACATGTTTTTCTACAAATAGGTTCTATAAACCTTGTTTTTGGAGGTTAGACAATATAGTTTACTTTTAGTTCTTGGTATTTTGTGAAATTAACTTGCAACTTTAGCAATTTGATTTCCTAATTTCTTTTTACAAGATTTTGACTTTGCAATTCAATTGGATATTTCGGGTTTCTTCTACTCTAATTGTAAGTTCATAAATTTTCTTTATCAAAACATGAATTGTGTTCTTTCAAGCATGAGTAGTTAAATCCACAACTAAGGTTGTGGGAACCATGAGCAATTAACAACGTATGAATAATAATTAAGTAATTCTTGAATAGTGTTTATGCATGTATTGGTAATTCTTTCGCTTCGAAGTCTTTTTAACGAGTGCATGCGTTAGAACTCGCCTCGTTGCTACTTGTCGGATCAAGGAGGTAGTTAATGAGAAAAGAATTAGTAACAGAGATTTAGTGGATGCTATCTAATAGTCTAATGTCAATTGGTGCGAGGGTGAAAACTAAGCCATACATTGATGTGATGTCTAATCTGAGGTAAAAGTAAGGGTTAGTAAAGTATACACTCGTAGCCGGACCAAGGTGCGTAGTAAAATTCCCTATTTTGAGGACCAATCACTTAGGGATACCTATCTTACCATTTTTGCATGTAAAACACTAGGAAATGATTACTATTATTAGGATTACCGCGTTAAAAGCTTATGGGGAACACATCTACCCTAGTTTATCTCTCATATTGATAATTAAAAGTTTGAATCCTACTCACTTGTTACTTGATCAACAATCAATTATTTGTTTACACAAAACCCCCCTTTTTAATTACTTGTTTTCAGAAATAGTTTGACTAAACAGATATAATAGTGAGTTAAGTTTAAGTCTGAACCATATTCCTCGTGGGATCGACCCCAACCTACAAGTTGGGTTCTTTATTTGACAACAATCGCTTATACTTCTTTAGGGAGGCGTAATTTGAGCGTATCAAATTTTGGCGCCGCTGCCGGGGAATTTGGCTTTTAGATTACGTTTAACTACATTATTGAACTTTAGTCAAGTATTTCCTAATTTTACATTTTGTTTTTGTTTTTATTTTCTACAGGTTTCTACTCTATTGTATTCCAAGTACACGGAGTCGAGGCGAACCACTGACCCCCTACGATCCAGAGTTGAGTGAAACTTTGAGAAAAATGGATAATCAAGGGGTCCAAAATAATGCAATCAGTGAGGATCTTGGAGATGGACTGGAATTGCAGCCTCTAGGAATTATTAATGTGCCCGCTCAGGTTCATGGTGGAAATCTAATCAGAAATGCGGAAAGAGTTCAGAATCCACCAGCACTGAGGTTTCCTGAGCATTACAGGGCCGATTATGATGTGACCACCTCAGTTGGTCCTATTGTTCTTCCACCTTTACCTCCGGGTCACACATTTGTGGTCACTAGCAGTTTGATACAGATTCTTACAGTGAGAGGGTTGTTTACTGGGTTGGCTTCGGAGGATCCCTATGCTCATATGGATAAACTTTCCAGTGTGTGCAAAAGCTGTGTCGGGTGACCAGAGTTAGATATGGATGTCATCGGTCTGAGGGTCTTTCCACTATCACTGACTGGAGATGCTGCTATGTGGTTTTCTGAGTTACCATACAATTGGATCTATACATGGGACCAAATGCACAAGGTGTTCACAGCAAGATACTTTCCTGTGTCCAAGAAGTTAAATCATAAAGATAAAGTGAACAACTTCGCGGCATTACCAGGAGAGTCAATAAGCAGTTCTTTGGATAGGTTCATCGGGTTCATCAGAAGTTTACCAAACCACCGCATTGATGATCAGTCTTTAAAGGAGTATTTATATAGAGTGTAGGATGACAATGGAAGAGCCGTGCTAGATACTATTGCCGGAGGATCATATGGTGAATGCACTTTTGAGGAGATCGCCGAAAAGCTTGAGAGGATTTCACAGAACAACAAAGCCTGGAGCACTAGAAAGGCAAACGCTAATAGGACCACGTTCGCTGTTCAAGACGCACCCAACCAAGCCAATGATGACATTCGGGAAGAGATTGTACATATGAGAACAGAATTGGGTTTGGTACTAAAGCATGTGAGTGGGAGTGCAGAAAAGGTAAATGCGGTGAAATATCTGACTAGGTCTCCACCAC
Source organism: Solanum etuberosum (assembly GCA_029582245.1). Classification (NCBI taxonomy): domain Eukaryota; kingdom Viridiplantae; phylum Streptophyta; class Magnoliopsida; order Solanales; family Solanaceae; genus Solanum; species Solanum etuberosum. The sequence continues at coordinate 52,951 of JAJONR010001891.1, read as the reverse complement.
CACCACCAGTAGATGAGTGCTACTATGAGGAGGATACGTACTTGGTAAATGATCAAACGGGGGTTTTTCAAACCGAACGCCCAAGGTTCCAACTCGGATAATTGGCGCCAAGGTCAAGGAAACCAAGGTCAGAACTATGGAAGCTACAATCGTGAGGGTAACTACAACCGGGAGGGTAATTATGTCCGAGATAGGAACTACAATCGTGACACCAACTACAACCGCAACAACTATGGCAACATGAATGATAAGGTGGGGCCCTATGTTCCTCCTGGTAATAGATAGGGTGGTAGTAGTATGTCAGGAATTGAGGATATGATGCAGAAGATGATGAAGAGGTTCGATGCAACTGATGAGAATGTGAAAGAGATTCGAAACGACTTTTCTGAAATAGGTCAAAAAATTGATGCCCATGCAGTGTCTATCAAGCAACTTGAGAACCAGTTTAATCAGTTGTCCACCAATTGAAATCCACATCAGCCTAGCACACTTCCTAGCAACACTATCCTGAATCCAAAAAATGATGGGCATTGTATGGCAGTCACTACTCGCGGGGAAGCAGACCATTGATCCACCCATGCCGTCTGAGGTTGAAAGTGTGGCAGAAAAAGATGATGATGAGATTGAGGTTACTGTAGAGTCTAAGAATTCTACAGAGAAGGAAGCAGAGGTGACCCAAAAAGTTGTTTCCATACCTAGACCTCCACCTTCATTCCCACAGAGATTGGTGAAGAAGACCGAAGAAGGAAAATAACGCAGGTTCATTACTATGTTGAAACAGCTTTCCATCACTTTTCCGTTGATAGAAGCTTTGGAGAAAATGCCTTGGTAAGCAAAGTTTATGAAGGATTTGGTGATCAAAAAGAAGGCCGATAGTTTTGAGAATGATGAGAGGTTGCAATATTGCAGTTATATTGCAACTAGGTCACTTGTGTAGAAGAAAGAGGATCCAGGTGCTTTCACTATTCCTTGTACCATTGGATTGTTGCATTTTGCGAAGGCGTTGTGTGATTTGGGTGCTAGCATTAATCTGATGCCATTGTCTATCTACAAGAAGTTGGGTTTAGGGGCTCCAAAACCGACTGCGATGCGACTACTCATGGCTGATAGAACTATGAAGAAGCCCATTGGTGTTCTCCAAGATGTCCTTGTGAAAGTGGAGTCGTTCATTTTTCCGGCGGACTTTGTGATACTTGATTGTGAGGTTGATTTTGAGGTTTCCATCATCTTAGGGAGACCATTCATTACTATTGGGCATGTCTTGGTCGATATGGAGAGAGGGCAGATGAAGTTCCGATTGAATAATGAAGAGTTCACTTTCAATATCTATAGGTCTATGAAGCAGGAAAGCGATTTCAAGTCAGTATCAGTGGTGAATCATATTGTGGAGCAAGGTTTGGAAGTGTCTATCGAAGAGAGGTTGGGTGTTGATGCACTGGCAGCGGTAATAATGAATTTTGAGGGTAATGGTATTGAATACTATGATGAATTAGTTGCCGCACTTGATAGGTTCGAATTCCATTCCAAGCCAAAACAATTGGATCTAGATATGAAGAATCACGACTCTCCACCTGCAAAACCATCTGTTGAAGAAGCTCCAAAATTGGAGCTCAAGGCTCTACCATCGCATTTGAGGTTTGTATTCTTGGGGAGAGATGGCACTTAACCGGTATTCATTGCGGCCGATTTGAGTGAGGTACAAGTAGAGGCATTGGTTTCTGTGTTGAAGAGGTTTAAATGAGCGATTGGATGGAATATTGCGGATATTATTGGGATTCCTCTTGGCATTTGTTGTCATAAAATCCAACTCATGCAGGACAGTAAGCCTAGTATTTAGCACCAAAGAAGATTAAATCCCCCTATGCAAGAGGTTGTGAAAAAGGAGATCATTAAATGGTTGGATGCTGGAGTCACTTATCCCATTGGTGATAGTAGTTGGGTGTATCCTGTTCAGTGTGTGCCTAAGAAAGGGGGAATCACCGTGGTTCCAAACGCTAAGAATGAGCTTATTCCAATGAGGCTGGTGACTGGTTGGAGAGTGTGCATGGACTACCGCAAACTAAATGCATGGACAGAAAAATATCACTTCCCAATGCCGTTCATGGATCAGATGTTGGATCGCCTCGCTGGTAGGGGTTGGTATTGTTTTCTATATAGGTATTCGGGCTACAATCAAATCTCCATAGCACTGAAAGATCAAGATAAGACCACCTTCACTTGTCCTTATGGGACGTTCGCATTTAAAAGGATGCCATTTGGGTTGTGTAATGCTCCAGCGACCTTCCAGCGTTGCTTGATGTCGATATTTTCAGATATGGTAGAGGACACTATTGAGGTATTTATGGATGATTTTTCCATGGTTGGTGACTCGTTTGATGGTTGTTTGATGCATCTGGCCGAGGTACTGAAATGATGTGAAGAGTGCAATCTTGTGTTCAATTGGGAAAAGTGCCACTTCATGGTGAAAGAGGGGATAGTTCTGGGTCATCGCATTTCTAAGAAAGGTATTGAGGTTGATAGAGCCAAAGTTGAGGTAATAGAAAAGTTTCCACAACCTATATCTGTAAAGGGTGTTAGGAGTTTTCTTGGGCATGTAGGGTTCAACCGGAGGTTCATAAAATATTTCTCAAAAATTGCACACCCATTGTGCAAATTGCTCAAAAAGGAGTCTAAGTTCTATTTTGATGATGCTTGTCTGAGAGAATTTGGAGAGTTGAAGGCTAAATTAACTTCCGCACCTATCATTATTTCACCGGATTGGAGATAACCGTTTGAAGTTATGTGTGATGCGAGCGGGGTGGCGCTTGGGGTAGTATTGGGCCAGAGGTGAGAAAAGATTCTTTATTCAATTTACTATGCCAGCAAACCTCTGAACGTGGCCCAAAAGAATTATACTGTAACTGAACAGGAACTTCTTGTTATGGTTTTCGCATTCAAAAAATTTAGGTCCTACTTGCTTGGTTCTAAGGTCATAGTGCATACTGACCATTCTGCATTGAGGTATCTGATGACGAAAAACGATGCAAAACTGAGGTTGAGTAGATGGGTGATGTTGTTGGAAGAGTTTGAGTTTGAGGTAAAAGATAGAAATGGGATAGAAAATCATGTGGCCGATCATTTTTCTAGATTAGAGGCGGAGGCTATGATCAAATTTGAAGATGGTGTTGAAATTAATGATGCATTCCCCGATGAGCAAGTGTTGGCAGCTTCTTATGACCTTATCGCTTGGTTCGCAGATTTTGCTAATTATTTGGCAAGTGATTTGGTTCCATCAGATTAGTCATTTCACCAAAGGAAAAATTTTATGCATGATGTGAAGAAGTTCTTTTGGGATGAGCCTTACTTGTTTCGTATTTGTGCTGATGGGATTATTCGTCGCTGTGTGCCCGAGATTGAGATGATGAGTATACTCGAGGCGTGTGATTCATCGCCTGTATGTGGGCATCATAGTGGTATTCTGACTGCTCATAAAATCTTGCAGTGTGGGTATTACTGGCCTACCATCCACCAAGATGCTCATTATTTCGCCAAGTCTTGTGACCGTTGCCCAAGAGAAGGAGGACTTTCAAAGAGGCAAGAGTTACCTATGAATCCGATATTTGTGATTGAGTTATTTGATGTTTGGGGCCTTGACTTCATGGGTCCATTTGTGAGTTCACATGGGATGAAGTATATTCTTGTTGTGGTTGACTATGTATCGAAATGGGTGGAAACAATTGCGCTTTCAAACAATGAGGGTAAGAGTGTCACCACATTCCTGAAAAAGTGTATCTTCTCCAGATTTGGTACACCTAGGGCGATTATCAGCGATGGAGGTTCCCACTTTGTAATAAATTATTCAAGGCGTTGCTAGAGAAATATGGAGTTCGTCACAATGTAGCTACTCCTTACCATCCGCAGTCTAGTGGGCAAGTTGAAGTGTCTAACATAGAGATAAAGCAAATCCTTTCAAAGAATGTGAACGCCAAAAGAACGGATTGGTCAAGAAAGCTTGATGATGCTCTATGGCCTATCTTACCGCATTCAAGACTCCCATAGGTATGTCCCCCTACAAACTTGTATATGGGAAGTCATGCCATTTTCCGGTAGAGCTAGAGCATAAGGCCATGTGGGCGCTAAAGAAGTTGAATTTGGATTGGGGAGCCGCATCGAGTCAAAGAGTGAATGACATGAATGAGCTTGATGAGTTTCGCCTAAAAGCTTATGAAAGCTCAGCCTTGTACAAGGAGAAGATGAAGAAGTATCATTATCAAAAGATTGAAAAGCGTGAATTTGTTGTGGGTGATCTGGTGCTTCTATTCAACTCCATGTTGTGCTTGTTTCGTGGAAAGCTTAAGTCCAAGTGGACCGGGTCATTCAAAGTCACTCAAGTATTTCCACAAGAAGCGGTAGAGCTCGAGAACAAGGAGGGAAATTGGAGATGTGTGCAAGAAGTGATTGAGGCCTATTATCTTGATGAAGTCTGAGCAATCAAGGGGTCTGCGTCGTGCCACTATGTTAAATCAAGCGCTGCTTGGGAGGCAACTCAAGATGTACAATCTAGCCAACTATAGGTTTTTCTTTACGATATAGGAGTTTTATTCTTTTATTTTGATTTTTTGTAGCTCTTTTGATAGGTGTTTTATTTTTGTATTAGTGTTGGCTAGATATAGAATAGGGTCCGTGTCTAAAAAGTGTCCAGAAAATGTAAAAAGAAAGTCCTAATGCTTGCTACATGTGCAGAAAAAAAAGAGGCAAAAATCTGCAGAAAAACAGTTGTGCAGTGGTCTACGGACCCCATCGACGGTCCGTTGGTCTATCCATGGACCGTGAATGGCGTCCGTAGATCCCAGGTAAGTTTTCAAAATTTTCTAAATGTCAGTGTGACCTACGGACCTGACCTACAATCCGTAGGTCGACCCACGGACCGTCGACGGGGTCTCGTGGGTCCAAAACAAGGGTTTGCCTGACCCGACCCGGGCTCCTTATAAAATAAAAACTTTCATTTTAAATTCATTCCCCCACGTTCAAAACTCCCTCCCAACCATTTTTCAACCCTCCACATACCCAAAATCATCCATTTATCTCTCATTCTCTCCCAAATCAATCCCCCACTTCTACTCTTCTTCCCCAACGATTCCAAAAGTCCGGGTTCGGGGGCGAAAGGCTAGCAAAGGGTCACGGATATCATTGCGACACATACTCACCATTGTTGTTTGCTTGTAAGGTAAGTTGATTTCTCCCGAACTTTGAAATTCTTCATAGTTTCCATTTTAAATCACTACAATGAACTTGACCTTGGGTTTTTCGTTTCATGTTTGAATGTTGATTATAAGTTAGAAACACCCTTGGTATGATGGTAGGTGAGTGTGTAGTTACTTAAAACCGAATAACTCAAGTAATGGGTCTAATTGGATGTTTTGACTTAGGGTTCGTAGTTTGATGTGTTAAAATGTGAAATTTTGTGCAATTGGAACCCTAAGAATGATAAACTACCATATTACATGCTGAAATGCATGTATAGACCTAGTTTGTTTGTAATTATTGAAAGAAACGACATAAAATTGAGTCAAGTTCCGTGGGTCAGTTGCACACAAAGTTCTCACTAAGTGTCGGATCACGGCGTGGACTACGCTTCATCGTTCCATCGATGGACCGTTCTGCACATCCGTGGTTCCCACATCTGGCACCTATTTTCAACCATCTGACCCATGGAGGGGACCTACAGACCGTCGTTCCATCGACGGACCGTAGGTACCCACCACACGTCGACAGTTCAGCTACTGTCTAGATTTTTGTTAGTTTTTAGTTTTGGTCCGACTCTTGTTCTAAAATTATTCCATGAGTATTACTGCACTATTTTGGTACTAACTAAGCTTCCACAGGTACCATGGCTCCAAAGCAAGCTCCTACCTATGCCGCTAAAGGGAAGTCCAAGTCCGTCGCACCTTCCTTCCGATTGATCGATAAGGACACGAACGATAAGTATATTCCTCCTCCTACCAGGACCTCCCCCACTTCTCCTCGCATAGCTTGTGAGTTCCGACGAGGTCACTGCCCCCCAATCTGAGGAGGGGGCCACACCGATCGGCTCACAGGATGACTCTGAGTCACAGTCCGACTCCGGTTCTAGCGGCACCACAGCCTCTTCTTCTGAGGCTAATAGTTCGGGCAGCATCCCAGTGCCCCCCAGTTCTGTGCCTGCACCAGTTGCTGAGGAACCCAATAGATGGTGCGTCGAGGTCCAGTATCAAATATACACCGATGATCGTATGCTGACTGAGCATAGGAAGATGGCTAGGCTAGTCACCGAAGAGCACTGGGTTCTCACAGGTAGCCTCCACACCGCTCCAGTCATTGAGGAACTCTTCCGTAGGCACAGGTGTGAGTGGATGGCACGGCCCCCAGGCACGTACAATGAGGAAATAGTCAGGGAGTTCTACTCTTCCTATGCCGCCACCGTTAGAGGGTCCATCTCCAAGTGGGCCAAGATCGCCGCTCAGCCTCCACTTGTGGCTACACTCGTACGGGGTTTTACTATGGACATCTCCGAGACCACCCTTCGCAGGTTTATCTATGGCCCGGACCATACTCTGCCCATCAATACAACAGAGTTTGACTATTGCATGGGCGTCATTCTGAGTGGGGCATTTTAGAGGAATGCCGAGCAGAGGGAGTCACTTATTAGGTGGCTAGCACGACACCTTGCCACAGATGGAGAGCGCGCAGAGTGGGTCAGTACTTCTAGCCTAGGCATTATGAAGGCTACCCTGAATTTTGCTGCAAAATTTTTCTGGCTGCTGGTGCGAAACAGACTGTCCCCTACTAAGCCGGACAATATGGTTACATAGGACCAAGCGGTGATAGTTGCAGCCATGGTAGCAGGGCTTGAGGTAGATTTTTTCCGTATATTGATCGCAGAGATCCATGAGAGGGCCTTAAAGGCCACCACCACATTTCCTTTCCCCTGCCTTATCTTCCAGCTTTATAGGGACTCAGCAGTACCAGTCTGGCACTGTGACCGGTTGCTTCAGGCAACCAAGATTCTGGACATCGGCCTTATACGGGAAGAGGCATAGCTGCACCTCGCAGAGAGCCACAGGTTGAGGTACCACCATTGGGAGATGATCTTGCTGCGGATGTGGAGCAGATGCAGGTGGATGACACTACCCTTCCAGCCACTACAGAGGATGTCCAGGCTCCTCCATCAGCGGGCGCCAATCAGGCTCCTAGCTACTCCAGAGCCACTCCCTCTTCAGGGTCCACCGCCATCCCTCTATCTCGAGTCCAGAAGTTGGAGGAACTGAAGGCCACTCTGGTTCAGCATGTGAAGCCATGGATGTAGCGGTCGATAGCGGTGTCCGAGGTGAGGGTTGAGCAGAGGATGGATCAGATGATGGACCAGAAGGTTCAAGCCGTTCATAAGCGCCTGGATGCCTTTGATTTGTGAGTCCTTGAGAGGCCGGCCCCGACCGTAGACGTGACCACCTTCCAACAGGATTTGGCTAGCCTCCGTGCTGATATTGATGCACTTCTAGCTCCCCCAGAGACTGAGCCAGACTCCGCCTCTACAGCCTTTGAGGATGACGGGGTGTTGGCAGTCATCTTTGGTGATGCTGTACCGCCACCTGATTCTTCCCGTGTTACTGGGAACCGCCCCCACTCCGGTCGTACTTCTCATGATGTTGAGGTTCAGTGATCGAGGAAGAAGGAGCGCCAACAGACTGAAGAGGCTCAGAGGGCATCCATTGTTGATGAGGAGCTGAGACAGCAGCGGGCCAGGTAGATCGGAGTTGGCCCATCCGCCAATGTGAGCACTACTGGGGGTGCTACTGCGGTGATAGTTGATGCGCCCACGACTGATGGTGTCCTGAGTGTTGACCCAGCCGGCTCCGGGAAATCGAACCCACCCACTTCTTGAGTGTCTTCGGCGCATTCGCGCCACAGGTTTGCTTCACCTTCACCCTATGCTTTATTTTATTACTTTCTGTGCATTGAGGGCAATTGTACTTTATTTTGTTGGGGGTGGGGTAAATGGATTGGAGTGTTAGGGTGAAGTCTGAGTAACCCAACTCACAATCCTCCTTTGGGGATTTCTTGCCTGTGTTCTTTTCCCCTAAACGCCTGTTTACTTTTATGTTGAACCGGCATGTTTAGGAATGTATGTGTAGAAGTAAGTAGAAGAATAAAAGCATGATGGTATAAAAAGCATGAAATTGATACCCGTCCAAAAATTGTGAAATGTGCTAGAATCTATAGGCTTGATGAGTTGCATATGTTGACTCTTGATATGACATGATAAATAACCGATGTGACCTCATGAATCAAAATGAAACTTGAACTCGGTAATCTGATAATCTGATAATGAAACAATGTGCCAAGTGTGAGTGAGAAAAGTTTGAATGTTTAGACAGTATTGTGCCAATCTAGAACTTGCCCCGTTGGTCCTGCTAAGATAATCTAGGCTAGAAGCTAGGAAATGATCATAAGCCCTTGTTCTAATAAAGTCCACTCAAGCCTAAAATGATCCAACCAAATGAAATAAATGTTCCCCTTGATCCAAATGTTTGAGCCTAAAATAGAACACTTCGTTCAATACACCTAACTCACTTCCCTAAAGATAATTGTTTTGGCCCTGGTCCCTCCTTGGACATGTGCACCTTGACTTAGGAAAAATCTTAAGTTGAAGGTGGATAATTCAAAAAGTTACCTTGATCTTGGCCCTGGTCCGACATCGGATATTGTGCACCTCAACTCATGAAAAATACATAAGTTGAGGGTGGCTAGGAAAGAGGAAACCAAAAGAAAAAGGGTATGAAAAGAGTTTTTTGTTGAAGAGAGAAAAAGAAAAGAGGAAAAAAGATGTGATTGTATTCAAAAGATGAATGACAATAGTGCTGAAAAAAGCAACGAAAAATGAAGTAAAAGAAAGATAAGAAAAGTGAAAAATATGAGCTATAAAGTCAAAAGTCACATCTGTGTTGAGGAGAGTCAAGGGAAAGAAAAGGAAACGAAGCGATGTCAAGAATAGGGTTGAGAAAAGAGGTAAAAAGCCAATGTAATGTCAAGGAGGGTAGAAAGTCACTAAAAAGTATCCAAATATATCCTACCTGACCATGAGCCTACGTTACAAGCTAAGAAAGTCCTATAGTGATCCTAGTGACTAGTTTGGAGAGTCTATGCAGTGAAAATAAGGGCAAGCCTATGGTATTGAGCACTAATTGTACTTGAATTCACTTCTGAGCGTGAGTGTTGAATGAATCCTTAAACTTAAAATTTATATTTATTGTGTGAAAAAGGGATTTCGTTTGACGTGAGGGCACTAGTTACATTGTTGGAAAGTTGGTACCCTGGTGATTGTGAAAAGTGTATGTTGTGATGTCTATTGGTCAATCTATGTCATATCTTGATACGCATGAGTTAGCTTGCTGAGTCTAGATGGAAAGGTTTGCACTAAATAAGGGATGTGAGTTAGAAAGCCATGTGATTTCTTGAGTTTGAATGTCTGCTGCTACACAAGTGTCGTTTAGAGTTTAGTGCGTCGCTTGAGAACAAACAACGAGTTTAGGCTAAGGGTGTTGATATACCGTGAGTTTACGGTATTTTTGATACATTTCACTTAGAAGTTTTATGTGTCTAGAGCTATATTGTGTTAGAATTAATGTTTTTGTGTTTTATTTGCAGGAAATAGGATTGGACGTGGTAGAGTGAGATGACAGCTGGAAATTTGCAGAAGGAGCCACCCACGGAAGTCACCTACGGACCGTGGGTCCTTCGACGGTATGTCGATGGGTGGCGTAGATGGAGCATCAGGGAAGTCTTACCAAGTGTGGAACTACGGATGCAACTGACCGACCGTATGTCGACCTACGGGCTGTCCTGCACATCCATCAATTGATTCTGGGATTTGAAGTTCCAGTACTTGATGAAAAATAGTCTAAGTATGGAGCTACGGAAGAGACCTACGGACCGTAGGTCGACCCACGGTCCGTAGGTCGAAGTCATCGAATGAAGCCGCGTCCCAGAAGTTTATTTCCTTATTTCGTTTCCTTTTTGTTTATGACATGTTTTTCTATAAATAGGTTATGTAAACCTCATTTTTGGAGGTTACACAATATAGTTTACTTTTAGTTCTTGGTATTTTGTGAAATTAACTTGCAACTTTAGCAATTTGATTTCCTAATTTCATTTTACAAGATTTTGACTTTGCAATTCAATTGGAGATTTCGGGTTTCTTCTACTCTAATTGTAAGTTCATGAATTTTCTTTATCAAAACATTAATTGTGTTCTTTCAAGCATGAGTAGCTAAATCCACAACTAGGGTTGTGGGAACCATGAGCAATTAACAACGTATGAATAATAATTAAGTAATTCTTGAATAGTGTTTATGCATGTATTGGTAATTCTTTCTCTTAGAAGTCATTTTAAGGAGGGCACGCGTTAGAACTTGCCTCGTTGCTACTTGCCGGACCAAGGAGGTAGTTAATGAGAAAAGAATTAGCAACAGAGATTTAGTGGATGCTATCTAATAGTCTATTGTCAATTGGTGCGAGGTTTAAAACTAAGCCATATATTGATGTGATGTCTAATCTTAGGTAAAGGTAAGGGTTAGTAAAGTATAAGCTCGTAGCCGGACCAAGGTACGTAGTGAAATTCCCTATTTGAAGGACCAATCACTTAGGGATACCTATCTTACAATCTTTGCATGTAAAACACTAGGAAATGATTACTATTATTAGGATTACCACGTTAAAATATTGTGGGGAACACATCTACCCTAGTTTCTCTCTCATATTGATAATCAAAAGTTTGAATCCTGCTCACTTGTTACTTGATCAACAATCAATTATTTGTGTACACAAACCCCCCCTCCCCTTTTTAGTTACTTGTTTTCGGAAATAGTTTGACTAACCAGATATAATAGTGAGTTAAGTTTAAGTCTGAATCATATTCCTCGTGGGATCAACCCCAACCTACAAGTTGGGTTATTTGACAAGGATCTCTTATACTTCTTTAGAGAGGTGTAATTTGAGCGTATCGAGAACTGAAGAACTTCAATGGTAATACTCGTTTCAAGAATGCTCGAATTAGAGGGTTCATGCAGAATTATGGTCATGAACTACTCAACTCAAGGACTCAAAGATACTTCTCACCTCCAGACTGCTCAACTTATAGGGTTCATGCGGAATTATGGGCATGAACTACTCAACTCAAGAACTTCATGGGTAATATGTAATAGTCCTATGATTAGGAATATAATCTCAAAAGGGTTAGGAACTAGATACTCAAGACTTAGAACTTGAAGATACTACTCCTCTCAAAGATGCTCAGTTTACGAAGTTCATGCGGACTTTATGGGCATGAACGACTCGACTCAAGGGTCTACATAACAATATGGAACTCGGGTATACGACTCTTCTTATTCTCATACTTACTTCCTCAAAACTTAGCTCAAATTGATATTTGATCTCAAAGGATCCACAATTGAAGTCAAAGACTTTCTTGAACTCTATTCTTAACTCTCCCTTGAATGTGAATTATGAATTCAAGAGTTATGGTTCATGATGTGAAGGATCTCATGATCATAAAGTAGACTATGAATACATCCTCCTCACTCTCATGCTCACTTACTTGAGTCTTGAAACAAGTTATTAGAAATTGTAGAAGACTCCGCAAATAGACTCAGAGGGACTTTCTAAAAAATGTTCGAAAGAACTCTCAAGACTTAACTCTTAGCTCTACTTTGAATTTGAATTATGAATTCAAGGTTATGATTTGTGGTAGGAAAGACATTGTGATGATTAAAAGTGTTTTAGATAGTTAATTTTTGTCCAATTTTTTCTTCTTCGTTTTCTAACCCCAATTCAACTAAATTCTATTCTTTTTCTCAATTTCTCTTTAGATTCAGATACCCAATACATGTACACAAGAATCTAATCAAACACAACTCTAAAATCGACACAATTTCCTCAAGAACTCCTCAATATCATCTAAACTCAAGAATGAAAGCCAATTTCAAGAACACAATTCAAGAACATCAAACCTTCAACTTTCTAGAACGAATTTAATGCTGAAATTAACATGATTGGTGTATGGGTGAACAAACCCAACGCTATGGAAGCTTACATACCTCTTAGGGATCAAACCCATGGAAAAAATCCACAACAAAACACAAGAACCTCGATGAACGCCTTGATCCTTTACTCCTTTCTCCTCTTTTCTCTTCTTTTCTCTTCTTGAGCTCTCAACTAAAACCATAGGCGTATATTAGGATTATAATAATGAACCTAATAGGATTAGACCCTTAAAACCTTACTAAAAATGAATTAAATCTGATTGGGTAAGGAAAAGACCAAAATACCCCTTACTATTTCCGGGTAACTTTCCTTAACTGAACAACTTGACTTCAAAAGGGCTTATCTCACTCATCTGACCTCGAAACTTAGCAAACTCAGTAGAGTTGGGAAGATAATTCAAAGACCTTTTATTAGCTATCTTGTAGCCCACCTAACTCATCTTGTACTAAGAGTTATGTTCGTTTGAAGTTGACCCAAAATTCATAACTTGCAAAATTTCAAATTTTATTATTTCCAATTTAGTTATTTTTTTTGGAACTCAAGGTGCTACATCTAGTGACCTTAACACTTAGGAAAACTTAAATTCGTTGGTAAAAATCCTACTCACAATGAAGGATGGTTTGAGTCTTAGCTCAAAAATTTTCCGGGGTGTTACATCTGGAGCATGATTTTTTTGTTTAACTAACCTAGCAAGTATATTTCATGAACTACGGGGTCGTTTGGTTGGGAACGAGTTATCACAGGATTAATTATCTTGAGATTAGTTATCCTGAGATAACTTATCCCACCATGTATATGGGATATCTTATCCCATCACTATGCTATAAATGGTGGGATAATTTGTCCCAAACATGTCAACCAAATAAGACATCAAAATTTTATCCCAGGATTTTTTTTTTATCCCATGACTATTTATTCTTATCCATCACACTAAACGATCCCTAAGATAATTTACACAAACTAGGTTTTTGAGTTTTATACAAGGAATTATGCAACACTTTCAAGAAAACATGTTATTTAGACTATGGATTCTATAGCAGCTGAAATCAATATAAATTCCTAAGATTTTACAAACCCTAGGTCTAAACAAGCTATGTAGAATCAAGGAACTGACTGAATTCTAGGGACCTAGTGGATGAAAGGAACCCACTAGTGAAATCTCACATACGTTGTTACGAAATCTATGGAGAAATGGGCTGAACTTTGAAGAACACTACTGCTTGTACTTGGGAGGTTTGGTCGACTTTTCCTCGTCTTTTTGCTCCAAGTTTGGATGATTTTTGGAGAATGAGGGTTCTGGGTATGTCTGACTAAGTTATTAGGCTTAGACTGAGTAAAGCAACGTAGTTTAGGCATAAAATGACATAATTTAAGTGCTTAATGCATAGGGAAAATGACCCTGACTTAAAACTCACGAGTGCCATCTACTACAGGACTGACGGGCCGTCGTTTGAAATACCAACCGTCGTTTGGGGTCGTCGTTCATGCTCTGTCGATTGGGCTTCACTAAAACGAGCATAAATTTTTACTTTGAGCTTGGATTTTAGCATACTCGTTGGCGTTGGAAAGAGAATTCAATTATCTTTAATTTGATAGGTCAAGGGCCACCTAATTCATTTTGTGCTAAAAGATATGACCGCTTGAAGTTGACCCAACATCCATTTTCCTCTATATAGCTGCTAACCCTCACCTACGGCCAGACCTACGTTCTGTAGGTCCAACCACAGACCGTACTGGTCGACCGTGGGTGGGATCAAAGACCATCAAAATTTGGACCTTAACGACGGTACCCCACCTACAGTCCGTGGTTCTACCAACGGTCCGTGGGTGGTTCCGTTCGTACTAGCACCGGTTTTTTGAAAACTAGGATTTTCTTCGTTTTGAGATGGGAGGTGTTACAGTTATTGGCGAATATTTTTCTTCAGTTAAAATGACTAGGAATTAATGAAGATGGAGTTACAAATCCTAACCCCCAAATAAGATAGGTCTCTTACATTGTACCATACATGTTTGCTGAAGTGGCAAAACATCTAATGTGAAAAAAGAAGACAAAATGGGGGGAGGGGGGGTAGTTTAAAATAAGAACATGGATTTTTTTCTATTTTTACTTAATGTCTAAAAGTGATTTTCATTTTTTTTTTGGAATAATACGAATTAACACCCACATGCCATTTTTTAGTTGGCTTCTTTGCCTTGTCATTATTGTGAGAATTTTACATATTTTCTTGGCATGCTGTTTCAGTAAACATCGAGTATTCAATACATATATATCTTAGTACTGTTGTTAATTTGTATTAATAAAATATTTAGAATAACAACTTCGGGGAACTTTATAAAAAGCAACAATATAATATTGTTAAAACCCAAAACTTTAAAACTCGTAAACAAATAGAATCTAAAGAAGATCAAAAACAGTGTGGAAAATATTTTTCATAAGGAAGAAAATTTGAGCCAACTGAATACAAAGTGATTTCTTAAAGAAATTATTCTCCTCAAGTACCCGAGGTTAATGAAATTATCCCCTCCCCCAAAAATAGAACGGTCTTACGCATCGGTGTTTCAGTACCTAATTAAAACCAGTGTCAGTGAACCACTCAACGGCAGTAACGAACACTCGAATTAATTTGTACAGAAGAAGAAGTTCAGAAATTCTTAATGGAAAATGATAGAAAACCCCTCTATTTATAGACAACAAAGGGTAGTATGAACATTTGCTTATGGTACCTTATCGGAAAGGTCACAACCCTTTAGAAAATTCACAACCTTTCAGAAAAATGTCACAATCCTTCAGAAAAGTTACAATACTTCGGAAAAGTCGCAACTCTTCAGAAAAGTCGCAATCTTAAGAAAAGTCATAACTCGTCAGAAAAGTCGCAACTCATCAGAAAAGTCACAACCCTTCATTTTCCATTACACCTTTTAAAACCCAATGATTACAAGTATTTATTTAATTATAAATACAAGGCAAAGTATTTAGTCAGAAAAAAGTATTCTTAAAAAAGATTACAAGAATCTGAATTAACTCTTCCTCTCAAAAATAGTGTGTAAAAGAAGACAAGTTTAATTTTTTTACTAATTCAAGAGACTAGCATATATATATATATAAATAATCTGTTTTTGTTCTCACTTTGCCTTCTCCGCCGATTGTGTTATTCAAGTGCTATTTAGTCCTCACTTTACTTTCTCCATCTATTGTGTTCAATATACAACCAAAACAAAAGTTTATCTTCAACGAAATAAAGTTACGAGGTTTTGACTTATTCCTTACTCATTTCATTGATCTATATATATATATATAATCTTGATAATTTTTTTTCTTTTTTTGTCGAATGATTGTTATTTGTTTATTCTTATTTTCTGAATGTAAATTCTAGTAGATCTAGGTTCAAAGATAGGAGATCGATCATTTTGGATTTGACCAATTTAAAAAATAATAATATATATGGTCGGAATAAATTTAACTTGTGATAGATCTAAATGTAGAGATCGCTTTTAATAAATTCTTTTGATAGAGAAGTTTTTAAAATTGGTTTTCCCCAAAATGGTTGATTTGTTTAGAAATAAATTTAAATTTGATATGAAATTTTCATCAGTGATTCAATGAATTTAATAAGTCTTGAAAGATTCACGATTACAATAAATTGAAACACGTAATCCTAATTCTTTTTGATGGATCTATGCTTTTCATAATTGGTTTCTCTCTTTGTCTAACCATTTGTTTTTATTTTTTTTATTTCAAGGATGAAAGTTGTGATAAATATAAGTTGGAATAGAGGAGATCGATCAGCTTAGGTTTGACCATATTAAAATAGAGATAATTGTTGCTATGTGTCGAATTAATTTATTTTGGGACATATTTTGAGGTTGAGGACCCCTTGAACAATTTTCATAGAAAGATAAACTTTAAAAATTATTTAGTTTAAAAAAATTAACTTGTTTAGAAAGAAATTTTAATTTAGGATGAAACTTTCACACTTATTAAATGAATTTGCTGAATCTTTCGAAATTAATTGTCACAAAAATCATTGGTCTTGTTACTTCATGAATATGTTTGATGGACAAATTTTTTTAGTTTGACGTTTTTGGGGTATTCTAGTACTTTGATTATGTTCTTAAAATGTTACTTGACACATGCACATAAATTACTAGCAAGCTAGTAGTTTTCGTTTTTTTCTTTAAATATTCTCCATTAATACTTCACACAATGTTTTCGTATAAAAAAAGATTTAATCAAATGTTGATGCTGATGAAAAGGCAATATCAGTAGATATTTCCCTATCTTTTACCACACCTCAACAATCAAAAGTTGATATTTTAAAGGTAAGCTTTTGCTCCAATTATAAGGTGTTTAATTCTTTCTGTTTTAAGACATACAATTTTTTTAATCTATTCTTCAATAACTTTTAAATGTTAATTGTATTATGAAAAAAAAATTATTCTTGTTTAAGGCTAAAATATTTGAAATCGTATCAACCACAACACCATTAAATATGTCATACATATAAAAATAAACACACACACACACGCGCGCACAGACGCGCACACACACACACACACACGCACACACACACACAAACACAAATATACACCTCCCCCCTCTGCTCTCAAATTTATGTGATGTAATTTGACTAGACATGGAGTATACGAAATATGAAAAAGACTGATATGCCCTAAAATCATCCTCAAAATAAATAACTTTTGAAAATATAAGGTACACCTTTGTGATTATTTTTTTTAAATATGATATTTTCATCACCAATTCAATGAATTTAATAAAATCTTGAAAGATTCATGATTACAACAAATTGAAACACGTAATATTAATTCTTTTTGGTGGATCTACGCTTTGTATAATTGGTTTCTCTCTGTCTAATCATTTTTTTTATTTTATTATTTCGAGGATGAAAGTTCTAAAAAAATATAAGTCTAGAGGAGATCGATCAAAAATATAAGCACAATATACGAAGACAATCACAATATAATAAGCACATATACGAAATACAATTCAGTTATCATTTCACGAGCAATGTACAATTCCACATTCTCAGTAGCAATAGATATAATCAACACAATGGTCCTCTCATGGAACCCATACCCAAACTGTTAGTGTACCGGATCGTGACATTCGATCCCAATTAGTGTGTCGGAACGTGACACCCGATTCAATATATGTGTCGGAATGTGACACCCGATCCAATGTATGTGTCGAAACATGATACCCGATGCAATCAACACAACCACAATCACAATCAAAATCACATCCATAATGTAGAATACTCAAATCATATAGTTAAGTACACGAGTTCATTGCGTGCATTGTTCACAATCAATTCATGAAGTTCGTTTCCACATTTTCATTCTTCGCATACACGCATGCATACAATATAGCAATCAATCGACATACATCACACAAATTGGAAATCAAACCATCACCTACCTCAAAACCAAGCTTGAATCCCCCTAAGTCACTTGAATCTTCCTTTTCCGAATTCTTTCCGCTTGTTCGTGGTCTAAAATCAACAATTTAATACAAGGATCAATAATTGAGGCCTAATTACCCAGATTACAATCAACATTATCAAGCCTAGGCAAAACCCAAGATCCTAATACCCAATTTAGGGTTTTTTCCACCATTAACTTCAGATCAATACCTTCCCCCACTAATAATTACCCAAGATTCTAAGTTCTACGGATCGAAAAATGGATTAGGGGAGTAAAATCCTTACCTTTAGTGCTAGAAGAGGTGGAAAACCTTCAAGAAATATCCCTGGTCGTTTCTTAGCTCTCAAGAATGAATGTTGCAGAATAATAACGTTTTTGGAGTTTAATCCCGACTTAAGTTGCGACTGGGCCGCTACGGCGAACCCATCCCGCCACAACGGCCCCGGCCTGGTGGCTTGCGCAGAGACAGAACATCAGAATTAGAGTTTCAAACCCCCATTTCACAACACACCTTCAACCCATGACATTCAAAAACTACCCGTTCACGCTAAGATCAGTTTCAGGAGTTCTACTCGCCCGAATTTGATTTCGTAAAGTCATACGGGTTCCTTAACGTCTTAGCTATCTACTCATGTGATTAAAATCATAAATAAATCTCTCGTTCATTACCATATTTCCCTAGACCTCCCTGACTTTGATTTTGTCCAAATCTGGACTAGGCTAGGAGTTTCCAAGTTATTGTTACCCGTGGGTACCACTCCTCTAGTCTGCTGCTGCGCAGGGTCCAACATGCATGGGTGGGGACAGTCTCTCCTCATATACCCAGGTTCTCCACAATTAAAACAAGTGCGATCAAAATTCGTCCTGCTGCCCGCTGAATTGGCCGGGCGGCAAGTGTCGGCCTACCTGAACCTCTGGAGTAGGAACCTGAAAGTTATATGTGCTCTTGGCTTTCTTAGCCAAAGCCTTAGCCTGCCCATCAAATCTAACTCCTTCCACTTTCTTGACGAAGTCAGTCAACTCATCAAAACTTTTTCCTGCAGAAGTCATGTGAACATAAAATATCTGTAGCTCGGAGTTCAGTCCTTTGACGAATAGACGGATCCTCTCATTCTTAGTAGTTACCAATTACGTAGCACATCTAGACAAAGCATAAAACTTAGCCTCATAAGCAGCTACGGTCATACCACCCTACTCCAAAGCCATGAACTCATCTTTCTTGCGATCCCTTAACATCCGGGGCACATACTTTTCCAGAAACAGAGCATGAAACTGTGTCCAAGTGAGTGGGGGTAAAACTGACGATCTACATTCCACATAGGCCCTCCACCACTATTTAGCCTCACCCTGAAGCTGGAAAGTCACGAAGTCTAACCTATGCTGGTGTACAATACCTAACTTGTGCAGCCTCTCATAACAATCCAAGATGAATTCATAGGCGTCCTCACTCTCAGAACCATGGAACACAGGAGAATTCAACTTCAGAAACTTAGTCAACATATCATGCTCATTACCAGTCACAATGGGACCCAACAAAGGATGAAAAAAGGCATCAGTGCCTAATGCTCCATCTCCCCCGGGACTGATTAACGTTTCAAGCACACTTCATCCAATTGTAGGTGTAAACGATAGCTAAGCAGTATAAAACCCAACAAATGAATTGGGGTCGAATCCCACAGGGAGCTGTACATGTTCAAATTTCAATTAAGAAGTACGAATGTGATCTAACTAGATATAGGAATAAAAATTATCGAAAAAAAAAACATGAAACAAATAAAAGGGGTGACATTAAATGTCAGATGGGGATTTTTGGTTTGCAATTATCAACTACAATGCAGTCACGAACAATTTGAGATAACAATAAGGAGAGGAATTCTCGGGATGTGATCGATTATAGGCAAATTTCGATATATGGGTCATTGAAACTACTAGTAAATAGCTAAATATAAGTGGTAGGCTACACTATAATTGAAATAGTTTTCTCTCGAACAACTATTCCGCTTCAAGTGATTTCTCTCGAACATCAAAAAGCATAGCAATTCAGAACAACCCATAACCTTAATACATCTTCTCTCTCGAGCAAGTTGGGTAGGATTGGGTTTAGGATTAACAATCTCGAGCTAAACCCAAATCAATCCAATACCTACAAACCATTAATTAAAAGCTTTGGTTCGAAAACCTCTCTCTCGAGCAAGCAAAGAACATAAAATTAGAACTGCATTTGCAACTACAATTCATAAATTAAACCTCAGCTAATGATTAAACCCACTTCAATATAGCATTTAAACTAGTAATTAACAACACCTATAAACTAATTAAACCCATAATCACATGAAAACAGCCCAAGAATTGGGGTTTTAGCCAAACATCATAAAAGAGTAAAAAACGATTACCAAATCGATCAGCCATCAACTGGGTAATAATAATTACGCCTTTACAATGCTTCAATTTGAAGAAAATTCAAAACCCACTTGCAAAATCTGCAAATTGAATCTCAAAAAAGTTTTCAAGTCTACTAAGAAACTCTCCCAAAACTCCAGAGAAAACTGTTCTAGACTTTAAAGAAATTAAAAGCTAAAAAGAACTCCTCAATTTACAGTTCAAAATTCTATTTATAGTTGCCGAAAATTAGCCACGAAAGGCAATTGGACAATATAAGTCGGGTTCGCTGAGTCATTCGGTGAACCACCCTTTGCTCTCTTCTGTCGCCTTTTTGCATTAGCTCTCAGCATCCTCAAGTCCTGTAACTTTGGGCGATCACTCTTTGCATCGCGAAACTGCTCGGCAATTCGCCGACTGCCCTTTTTCTGTCGTCGACTTGGTTTCTTCCCTCAGGGATGGCACACTGGAATTTAGGCGGTCAAAATGTCCACTCAGCGTTTTGCCGAGTGCTCTTGGCGATCATCAGGCTCGCCTTTCTTCACTTCTTTAGTTTGTTTTGTTCCTTTTTTCCTGTTAGTGTCCCTGATTTGCTCCTCAAACCATTTACCTAAAAATCAAGGCTTTAGCATCATTTTATGGCACAAATAAAGTATTTGAGGACACTAAATCTATATAAACAAAGCCCCAAATGAGTCCAAATCTCGGACTCATCAACACCCCTAACTTAAATTTTTCCTTGTCCTCAAGTAAAACTCAAGATCAGTAGTTCAAAAAGGATGTCTCAAATAGTGCTGCATAAGACTCAACATGAATGCACACAACAAGGTTCAACTTACTCATGCAATGATCAACTGTGCACTCAAAGATTCAAATTTTGACTCACCATTATCAAAGATACTCAAGTTCACTATACTTGCTTCAAATGCAAGTTCAAGCTCAAGAAAGGTACTCAAATGCCCTCACAACAAAGATGATTCAATATTCACACACAATTTCTCAACAATGCTAAAGTTCTGGAATCACATACAATTCTCACACTCACAAAGATGAACAGATGCATGACTTCACCCATAGGTGTGCTCTTATTTTCCAATCAACATTTTTTTCAGCTCACTCAAGATCACAAAGGTCTTTTCACGGCTTGTAACGGGGCTGAGTGTCAAGGTACGGTCATTTAGGCTTAGTGGTTGCTACCTTCATGAAGTATGGTTTGAACATCACTTTCCTCTTTTTCTTTAACATTTCAAATGTGTTCACAATCTACCCCATTATTCAACTTCATATGAACTATCGGATACCCCATTTCTTTTGCAATTTCCACCACTTTATTTCACAACCTTTTCATTCTTTTTCTCTTTTATCTATTCTTTTTTTTACATGGAGGGGTTCCATCTTTTTTTTTCAAAAGCATTACTCAAAGGGGGATTTCTCACACTTCTTGATTTTTCTTCTCTTTTCACCACACCCCCAACTTAGGCTTTTGGCCTAAGTTGGCTATTCAACAAACCACACTTCATGAAACTTATGGGTAAATGGATAAAGAGGGATCACAATTGTTCAAGTTTCTTCCAAGAAAAGGATAAGGTTCAAGAGGGTTCAAGCAAGGTTCACACATCTCACAAGGTTGGCCACAAAAGAGGTATATTGTCAAATTGTTTCACTCTTCAAAATTGTTGCCTAAGCTCATTTCAAGTGCTTGCATCACTTAGTCAACCGGACCAACGGGGAAAATTCTAGTTGTCATCACACACAATGTTCAAAGTAATCTCATCACACAAGGCATTGGCACCAATATCAAACAAGACTCCAAACTTTTTAGCTAGTGTGCAATGTTCATCACAACAGACTCATTCGATAACCGGCTAGTCACAACGAGATGCTAAAAGTTCACACATTGTCTATGCAACTTCATTGGCCTCATCGTAGCCGCACATTCATTTCGTTCAATTAAGAGCACTATTCAAGTCATCGGTATTGATCATAACCGACACTCAAATTCGCATAAGAACAGCCACAATTACACAAAAGAGATGGCAAATAAAAAGTTTAAAATTTGGTTAAAAACCATTTCAATTCAAAACAAGGACCACAAGCTAAAACATCCGCACGAATTCAAGATCAAAACACAAATATAGATCAACAAAACCCAATATTCACAAACAAAACAAAATCAGAAGAGGTAGGTACGGAAATACCTCACCCCACCCACAAAGAAAAAGCAATTGTCCTCAAATGCAACAAAAAAAACAAAGATAACTAATAAAAACAACAGAGAGGGAGGTAAAGATGATCATGTCTACTTAGTCGCTCCGTCTGTCGGGGCATCAATTCCCGGGGTAACACTCTGAAGATGGGCATTAGTGCCCGATGTAGCATCAGGTGTGGCTCCACTGGGCCAGTCATAGTAGTGTCTCTCAAGGAGGCCTATCGGGCTGTCTCAAACATGGCACCCTCTAAGTCGGCCAGATCCACATAAACAACTACATCTCACTCCTCAAGCTACTCCTCATCGGTCTCGGCCTCAAACTCAGCAGCCGCAGCATCCTCCATAATATCATCTTCGGTGGTAGCCGGAGGTACCTCATCACAAGCTGGAATCTCAGCACTCGGATCATCGGGGATATCCACCGTCCCAAATAGCGAAGTAAAGTCTGTGGACTTAAGATGGTTCACATCCTTCCTATGCTTAGAAACCTTGGCTTTCAAAGACGTAACCTCAGTAGTCACACCCTGTCCTCTCTCGAAAATCACTACTCTCATTGTGGGAGCATCAATGGAAGCCTGGAGAGGTGTCAGTGCAGCAGTGATAGCTATCTCAATGATCCAGGGCATCTCGGCCTCAATCCGGGAAGCCCATACATCGCCAGAATGGGCTAAGTGCCCCATCTTGAGGAGCATGGCCTGAGTGATCGGAGGCCTGGTAGCAGTGGAACCAGCAGTAGCTCTTGGTGGCTGGGAGGCAGCAGAAGAACTCGGGGCCTGGGAAGGAATGGAAGTAGATGTACCTGAAGGCCCGGAGGCCGGAGTAGGCAAGGCTGCCTCTGTAGGTAAAGAATCAATATCAACCTCCGAGGATGTATCCACCGGGGCTGCTCTCCTCCTATCTGCCTCGTCCCACGTGTACTCGACCTCTATGCATCGGATGTCGCTGGAGGATGTGGGTGTAGCCTCAACATCCCTCTTCTTATCACGAGGAACTCCAGCCTGACGACATAACTCTGTAATGAGTACTGGAAATAGAAGGGATGTCTGGCGCTGTTTGGCCCTCATGGCCATCTCCTCCTCTATAATCAACCCCAAGTTCAGACTCTTCCAGGCTATGAGAGATCCAAGACAGGCCACCTTTGGGTGGCGGATAATGGACTCATTCTATGAAGGCATGATAGAGGTGCTGATGAACCCAAACCAGTATCGAGCTGCTATGTTTAGATCCTTCTTCTCGATAGGTGCCCCGACCTGAATCCACCTCGGGGTGGTGTCAGAAATGAGGGGTGCTAGCCAGCCCTTCAGTCATCTAGAGTCTGTGAAGTAATCATCCTCTGGTACTCGTGCTCAAAACCTATAGCCCTATCAAACACAGTATTGATATCATCGCTGCTGCATCTCACCATTCTCCCCCGAACCATCACAGACTCTACCAGTCTGAAGGCACTGGCCTTCTTCTTTCCCTTTGGTACCAGGTCACTGTAAGCCGTATAAACTCTCGGACCCATGTAGGAATGTATGGGCCACGGGGCCTGGTGAAGATCTCAAACCTGTGGAACCGGAGAGTGTCCCACACATTTGGTTATCTGTCCACTACACCATCTGTGGACAACCTCTTTTCCTCTAAAATGGTCCTCAATCCCTCAGCTTTTAACCGGTTGAGTAACCCGGGAGGAGGACCCTGAATTGTTGGTGCTGGAACAACCGTCTGTGCCGGAGCTGGCACTGAATCTATAGCAGAAGGGTTGACTCTTGAATCCTAGATGGCTGTTGACGAGCTTTTGCACGAATCTCTGCTCGCCGGTTCTGTAGAAACTGATTATCCTCAGGCTCAGAGAATGAGGCCTGAGAATCAAATGACTCTCCATCACTGCCGGAGTTGTGCTCCGGTCTCTCAACTACGGGCGCCTTGCCCTTTCTTTTGCTTCCCTTCGGAGGTGCTTTCTTGCTCGTTGTGGTGGAAGCAGCTGCTCCCTCATTTATAATAATGCCCCGTGCCATTTTGCGGGGCGGCATGCCACTATCATCCAAATTGGTCCTAGCCATTTCTGCAAAAAATCAAAAAATGTTAGAAATCAAGTTGCAAAAGGACTCGCCAAACCAGTCGGTGAGTCACCGAGTCACTTAGGCGAGCCAGATCGGGCTCGCCGATTTGATCAACTAAATTTTTTGCAAGAATCAAGGCAGGTCGGCGATGTTCAGGTCCTTTCGGTGAATCGGCGACACCAATCGGCGAGCTTAGACTAGCCTGCCAAATTTTACAGTGTATTTTAATGGTTAGGGGCGCAGAAAGGGCGATCTAAGGAACCTTTCGGTGAGTCGCCGAGTATAATCGGTGAGCTCAGGCTTCCCGATGAAATTTACAGACTCAATTAAGTCAAATCAAGAAATAAAGAGGCGATCAAAGGGAGACTTTGGCGAATCGCCGAACCATTCGGCGAGCTCGAAGCAGCTCGCCAAACGGCCCAACGTGCCAATTTTCAATCCCATTTCCCAAAATCAAGCCCACAGCCCTCGAATTAAAAATCAAACACACAAATCATGCAATTAGAGCTAGATCCATACGACCCATGCCTTCGGGGTACTCAGACTTCCCCCGATTTTGCCAAACTTGGCCATTTGATGACTTTTGCCCTTAGGAATGGTGTCAAACGCTCCATCATCGGGCAAATTACGTCATTTGGCATAACTCGGGGATACTTAGTAGGCGTTTGGCCATGCGATACCATATCACGATATGGTATCGTGAGATGGAATCAGCGTTTGGACATGCGATTTTATGCTGATTCCATCTCATGATTCCATATCACGAGATGTGATACTATATTCTCCAAAAACCATGATATGGAATTATATGGGAATTCCATATCATGATTTGAGATATTTTAATATAAAAATTAATCCACGTGTTTATATTTTGTTAAAACAACCCCACATTTATTTCTACTAACCATTTATTTCATATGTAAATAAAATTTATAATCACATCATTACTTTTTAAAATTTATTATTCTCACCAACATATAGTGTTGGTGCGATTGATGGAACATATATAGAAGGGGAGGTTCCTAAAGCGGTGCAACAAGCATATCGTAATCGCAAAGGAAGAACATCACAAAATGTCATATATGTTTGTGGTTTTGATATACGATTTACCTTTGTTGTTGCTGGTTGGGAAGGTACTACACATGATAGTAAAGTACTTGAGAATGCACTTGTTGAACCAACGTCACAATTTCCATTTCCGCCACATGGTAACTTTAAATTACATCCTTAGAATAAATATTATTTATTTACACGAAGCTGTCTCATTTACGTCACATATGCTTTTAGTAATTCTTTATAAAATATTTGTTGGTAGATAAATATTATGTTGTTGATGTTGGTTTCCGAAACACAAAAGGATTTTTAGCTCCATACAAAGGACTACGCTATCATTTGCAAGATTACCGAGGAAGTGAAAGAGAGCCTCAAAATGCCAAAGAACTATTTAATTATAGGCATTCATCTCTGCGCAATGTGATTGAACGGACTTTTAGAGCTTGGAAAAATAAATTTAGAATACTGAACCAAGGCATGAACCATTATGATATTGATACACAAGTGAAAATTGTCATAGCTTGTGCAGTGTTACATAATTATTTGCGAGAATACCAAAGTACTGATGAAATATTTTTAGTCTATGAGCATGAAGATATAGTTGCGGATGATATTGATCAATAAATGGCTCAAAGTAACAATGTTGGTTCATCTTCTCATTCACATGATCGATAAATGCAAGTTCAATGTGAGGAAATTATCCGTACTATGTGGGAGGATTATATTAAAGACTAGTACACTCTAATTTATGTTCAATTTTTAAAAAAAAATTAAAGTTAGATGAAAGAATTCCTTAAGTGGAGAACAAATAGCTTTGTAATAATTTATTATGCGATTTTATAATTTTTTGTTTATTTGATAAGATTAAATAAACAATTGGGGCTATTTTAATAGTTTTACAACTTATGAGATTCTTATGTTTATGAGAAAATATACAACACAAAAATTCCATATCGCATGTCCAAACAAAACTTAAATTTCATCCCATTATTCCATATTATGATACCATATCATGATTCCATATTGCATGGCCAAATGGGCCCTTAGACTTCACCCAACTAGACCCAATGCATTACAAACGCTACCCAATAATTTAGAACCAAATTAATTGCAAAAAACACGGGAAATCCTCTTTTTAAGCATTTAGGCACAACTTCAAACAATTTACGGGCAATCCAACACATAGAACACAAATTAAAAAATTACCCACACAAAACAATACACAATTATTGATTGCATTTGAGTTTAACCGCTAAACTAAAGTACGGGGTTCGGTAAGCCAACCTGTATGCCGAATTGAGAATATTAAAAAGCTAGGCAGCAAAGTATTCCAATTACGAGCAACAGATTACACAAGAAAAAGCGAAGAAAATAACCAAAATACGGAATATCTAAAGTTCGGGTGAGAGTGTACGGGGTTAGAAATGAGAGAATATGAAAGATTTTGAAATTTTAAACCATTTGACCTTTTAAAACTTTTCAGTTCGCGGCCCTTTCGGTGGAGTAAGTCGTCCATGACGAACCACTCAGCGATGCGTCGAGTAGTTATTTACCTCGCCGAGTTTTACAGGACCTTCAGTCAATTTGGGGATCCAAATGGCGGACTAAAATGGGCTCGCCGACCTGTTCGGTGAGTCGCTGATTAAGTAGTTGGCCAGCCGAGTTTTACAGACTACCACCTCAGGTTTTGTGGATAAAACGGCGGTCCAAGTCGAGCTCACCGACTGGAGTTTTTGCTCGCCAAACTGCTTCTTTTCCAACACACCTCACTTTTCAACTTGCACTATCAACACCCGTTATTCTTAAATCAAAAACCAAAGCATTAAAAACTTGGGTTGCTTCCCAAGAAGAGCCTTAGTTAACGTCGTGGCACGACGAGGGTACCAAATCAAACTTCATTTTTGGGGTTTGCCATTGTGTCACTAGGAAACCTCCCTTGTTGTCTTGGATTCAAATGTGAAGAAATTTGACCCATTTGGGTCTCCAGCTGCTTAATAGAGACTGAGTGAGAGGTCACCATCTTATTGAGAGTCGAGACATCCTCTTTCATCTCTTTCAACACTTTGTCGGATCCTTCAACTTTGTTGAGAATGTGTGAGAGCATATCTTCTGTCTGGCCACCCTCAGAATCTTTGGGCTTTTGACGCTCATGGGGAGGAACATACCTATCCTTATCCCCCTGTCTTTCCTTTCAAGTGGCATTACGATCACACCATTCTCTGTCATGGTCTCTCCAGCCCTCATCTCTATTCCATCCTTGATTTCCACCCAGTATTGGGTAGTTTGCACGATAACCTCCTTCTTGATTGGCTAGGAAGTTCACTTCCTCATTGTACAACGCTTCAAATTTTGCTTCATCGGGGTTCACTCCACCAACACCCACGACATTAACACTCCTTGCGCCAGCACCCATGACATTTTTAGCCAAGATATCCAGTTGGGTCATCAA
Source organism: Solanum etuberosum (assembly GCA_029582245.1). NCBI lineage: Eukaryota > Viridiplantae > Streptophyta > Magnoliopsida > Solanales > Solanaceae > Solanum > Solanum etuberosum. The sequence continues at coordinate 25,317 of JAJONR010001891.1, read as the reverse complement.
TTTGGCCATATTTTGGTGTCTCTCTTGATCCTTTTCGATCTTCTCTTTAGTCATTTAATAAGCAAGAGGAGAAACTTGGTCTTCTCGAGTGTACCATGCTTTGTTGATCTTGGTCATGCAATCAAGGAGTTGGGATGCTATTGCATAGGGTTGTTGCATGATACCACCCGGAGAAAGTTGATCAGCCACTCCTTTGTTTACCGAATCAAGGCTTCTATAGAAATATTGCAGCAGCACATTATCTGGAAGTCCATGAGTTGTGTATTGAAGCACCAACTTCTTAAATCTCAGCCATGTCTCATGGATTGACTCACCTTCCAAGCATTTGAAACCTTGGATACCATCCCTTAGAGTCATCATCTTCAATGGGGGAAAGAATCTCACTTGAAATGTTGTGGTCAGCTCATCCCATGAGGTAATGGAGTCCCTCGGTAACTCAGCCAACCATTTAGTAGCTTCACCCCTCAAAGAGAAACAACCTGAGACGGACTAATTCTTGCGATACATTCTTAAATGAGAACGGCCCACAAACATCCACGAAGTTCTTGATATGCTCATTGGGATTCTCATGAGTCAGCCCCCCAAATAATCCTTTCAATTGTAGGAGCAGAAGTATTGTGCTTGTAATGTGAAAAACAACGTTTCCTTCAGCCGGAGATAAATGAATGGCACCAACACCACCCAATTGGTTTGGGTCGTTGACTTTGGGTCATTGACATCATTGAGATTCCCAATTTCATCTTGGTGGCCCACTTGGCTACATTACTTCTGTTAACGCTCATCTCAACCTCTGTTTAACACAAGCATCACAAAACCAAAAACTAAAATAAGTAGATTCAACTATAACTACAAAGATCACAATTCAACTTCAATAAAAGAATTTTTAAACAACACCACTCCCCGGCAGCGGTGCCATTTTGATTAACGTTTCAAGCACACCTCATCCAATTCTAGGTGTCAACGATCATTAAGCAGTATAAAACCCAACAAATGAGTTGGGGTCGAATCCCACAGGGAGCGATACGTGTTGAAAGTTCAATTAAGAAGTACGAATGTGATCTAACTAGATATAGGAATAGAAATTATCGGGAAAAAAAACATGAAACAAATAAAAGGGGTAACATTAAATGTCAGATGGGGGTTTTTGGTTTGCAATTATCAACTACAATGCAGTCACAAACAATTTGAGATAACAATAAGGAGAGGAATTCTCGGGATGTGATCGATTATAGGCAAATTTCTATATATGGGTAATTGAAACTACTAGTAAATAGCTAAATATCAGTGGGTAGGCTAGACTATAATTGAAATAGTTTTCTCTCGAACAACTATTCTACTTCAAATAATTTCTCTCAAACATCAACAAACATAGAAATAAAGAACAACCCATAACCTTAATACATCTTCTCTCTCGAGCAAGATGGGTAGGATTGGGTTTAGGATTCACTATCTCGAGCTGAACCCAAATCAACCCAATACCTACAAACCATTAATCAAAAGCTTTGGTTCTAAAACCTCTCTCGCGAGCAAGCTAAGAATAAAAAATTAGAACTGCAATTGCAACTACAATTCATAAATTAAACCTCAGCTAATGATTAAACCCACTTCAATATAGCATTTAAACTAGTAATTAACAACACCCATAAACTAATTCAACCCATAATCACACACCCCAAGAATTGGGGTTTTAGCCAAACATCATAAAAGAGTAAAAACGGTTACCAAATCGATCAGCCATCAATGGGGTAATAGTAATTAAGCCTTTACAATGCTTCAATTTGAAGAAAATTCGAAACCCACTTGCAAAATCTCCAAATTGAATCTCAAAAAGTTTTCAATTTTACTAAGAAACTCTCCTAAAACTCTACAGAAAACTATTCTAGACTTAAAATAAATTAAAAGCTAAAAAGAACTCCTCAATTTACGGTTCAAAATTCTATTTATAGTTGCCAAAAATTAGCCACGAAAGGTCATTGGGCGATATAAGTCTGGTTCACCGAGTCGGTAGGCGAACCGCCCTTTGCTCTCTTCTGTCGCCTTTTTGCATTAGCTCTCCGCATCCTCAAGACCTGTAACTTTGAGCAATCACTCTTTGCATCGCAGAACTGCTCGGTGATTCACCGACAACCCTTTTTTGTCGCCGACTTGGTTTCTTCCCTCATGGCTGGCACACTAGAACTTTAGGCGGTCAAAATGTCCTCTCGGATTTTCGCCGAGTTCTCTTGGCGATCATCAGGCTCGCCTTTCTTAACTTCTTCAGTTTGTTTTATTCCTTTTTGCCTGTTAGTATCCCTGCTTTGCTCCTCAATCCATATACCTGAAAATCAAGGCTTTAGCATCATTTTATGGCACAAATTAAGCATTTGAGGACACTAAATCTATATAAACAAAGCCCCAAATAAGTCCAAATCTCGGACTCATCAGGGACTAGTAACAGTAACGGGGCGATTGATTGGAGGCTGAGTAGTTTGCATTGTTGGAAGGATTCCAGGACCAACCAATCCTTTCAGAAAAGACATGATCTCCTGCACTAACACTGGGTCTAAGGGAGGAACGCCGATCTTCCTAGCCAGTGCATCCTCTTCCTGTCCAACCTCCCTCTCGTCCTCAATCTCCACATTCTCTTCTACCTCTTCATGATGTGCGGGAGGAACCTCATCTCTGGGAGCATTCTCAACTGGTGCTCCACCCCTAGCGGGTGTTACCCTTCCTCGGCCTCTGCCCCTTGCTCTTTCTCTATCCATGCCTCGACCGCGACCTCTTGCTGTGGATTCCTCAGCTGGCTCATTGACAGGAGCTACGGGCCTGACGCCTATGAATCTAGTGTTAACCATCTACGGACAGAAGATTGAAGGAGATTAGATACCAATTTGGATCACCAGATACCAATTGGAATCAAGTTATAGCACGAAAGGAGACAAGAGAAAATAGAGAGATTTTCTAAAGTCCTATAGCCTCTCGAAGAAAAGTACATACGTCTCCGTACCGTTCCGCAAAACTCTACTAGACTCATTTTGGTACATCGAGATCAACGAACCTAGGGCTCTGATACCAACTTTGTCATGATCCAAACCGTCGTGATTGGCACCCACACTAACCCTCCGGTGGGAGAACCATTACTACAACCCAACTAAGCAGCCTTAACCAAAATACTACACATTGAAAGATACGGAAGCATGTTTAAATGTAGAAATAAAAGGGAGTTCCCATAAACTCTGAAAGTTCAACAAAACCATTACCAAAACATTGCGGAAAACACCCTTAGAAACTGAAAGTCAATGTACCAAAACCCTACTAACGACAAGTCTAAGAACAAGGGGTACAACCCCAGAACTAAATAAGCGAATATCTAAAGTACTAGTATAAGTCCGAACCGAAATGGACTAAACAAAATGAGAACTCATGGCAGCCTGGAAGAACTGGCTAACCCTTGAATTCGGTCTCGATCAGTGATCTCCTAAATAATGTCTGTCAGTAGCCACCTGAAGATGCCCTATATTCAACAAAGAAAGACCAAGTACAGTATTAGTACACAACCACAGTGTTGGTAGGATCACGCGGCTACTCCCATAAGCACAATATATGAAGACAATCACAATATAATAAGCACAGATATACGGAATACAATTTAGTTATCATTTCAGGAGCAATGTATAATTTCACATTCTCAGTAGCAATAGATATAATCAACACAATGGTCCTCTCATGGAACCCATACCCAAACTGTTAGTGTGCCGGATCGTGACACCCGATCCTAATTAGTGTGTCGGAACGTGACACCCGGTCCAATATATTTGTCAGAACGTGACACCCGATCCAATGTATGTGTCGGAATGTGACACCCGATCCAATCAACACAACCACAATCACAATCACATCCATAATGTACAATACTCAAATCAAATAGTCAAGTACACAAATTCATGGCATGCATTGTTCACAATCAATTCACTAGGTTCGTTTCCACATTTTCATTCTTCGCATACACGCATGCATACAATATAGCAATCAATCGACATAGATCACACAAATTGGAAATCAAACCATCACCTACCTCGAAACCAAGCTTAATCCCCCTAAGGTACTTGAATATTCCCTTTCCGGATTCTTTCTGCTCTTTCGTGGCCTAATTACCTGAATTACAATCAACATTATCAACCCTAGACCAAACCCAAGATCCCAATACCCAATTTAGGGATTTTTCCACCATTAACTTCAGATCAAAACCTTCCCCCACTAATAATTACCCAAGAATCTAAGTTCTACGGATCAAAAAAAGGATTAGGGGAGTAAAATCCTTACCTTTAGTTCTAGAAGAGGTGGAAAACCTTCAAGAAATATGTCTGGGTCGTTTCTTAACTCTTAAGAACGAATGTTGCAGAATAATAACATTTTTCGGGTTTAATCCCGACTTAAGTCATGACTAGGCCGCTACGGCGGACCCCATCCCGCCACAGTTGCCCCACCCAGGCAGGATAAATCCACCCTGGCGGCTTGCACGGAGAGAGAAAGTCAGATTATAGTTTCAAACCCCCATTTCACAACACACCTTGAACCAATGACATTCAAAAACTATCCATTCATGCTAAGATCAATTTCAGGAGTTCTACTCGCCCGAATTCAATTTCGTAAATTCGTACGGGTTCCTTAATGTCTTAGCTATCTACTCATGTGATCAAAATCATAAATAAATATGTTGTTCATTACCAAATTTCCCTAGACCTCCCCGACTCCAATTTCATCCAAATCTGGACTAGGCTAGGAGTTTCCAAGTTACTACTCAAAAGTTTTCTGGCCCCAATTCTTTCCCCATTGGCATTTCCCTAACGACGAAATCAGGTGGTTACAAAAGATCTAATAAAAATGGAAAGAACTAATTTGGAAAGAGCTAATTTGAGTTTTGTTCAAGTTAAGCTTAAGTTGTGAATTTTAGGTCAACTTCAAACGACCATAACTTTTAATACTGGATGAGTTAGACTGCCTATAAGATATAAATGAAATTTATTGTAATCCTCTTTCCAACGCCACCGAGTTTGCTAAATTTTGAGTTCGTATGAGGGAGATATGCCCGTTTGAAGTCAGGCTGTCCAGTTAAGGAAAGTTACCCAAAAATATGAGGGGTATATTTTTGTCTTTTCCTTACCCAATCAGATTAAAATTAATTATGGTAATATTTAGGTTTCTAAACTGATTTGTTTCAGTTTTCACAATCCTAATTTCTCTTAGGGTTTTATAAAAGAAAGTTCAAGAAAAGAAAAGAGAAGAAAAGAGGAGAAGGTTCAAGGCGTTCACAAAAATTTCTTGCGGATTGAAGGTTGTTTCACCAAGGGTTTGATCGCTAAGAGGTATATGAGTTCTGATAGTGTTGGGTTCGTTCACCCACATGCCAATCATGCTATTTTAATGAAAAAAATATCTCAAAGTTGAAGGATTTGAGTTCTTGATGAGTTTTCTTGAAATTTCATTCGTAATCTTGATTGTTGGGATTTTGAAGAGTTCTCGAGATAAAAGTTAGTTATTTGAGGGTTGTTTTGAGTAGATTATTGTGAACTTATGTTGGGTAATCGAATCTAAGTGATTGGGAAGAAACCATTCGATTCTAGGTGAATTAGGGTCAGAAAACGAGAAAGAAATTCGTTGGGGTTTTCTAGGCAAGGGATGGCGCGCTGCCCCACCAACGCACCAACAGAGGGTGTCTGTAGGATAGGGGCTGGCGCCCTGCGCCACACAGTGCGCCAGGGTCGCCTGCCCCCACCTGTTCTCCATCGTTTAGCCCGTCTGAGTTCTTTCAAAGGGTACCTTTACCCTTTGATTCTAACTACTCTAAATTACTTCTAAATATCTAGAAATCATTCATAGCATGAATCATAACCATGAATTCATAATTCAAATTCAAGGTACAGTTAAGAGTCAAGTCTTGAGAGTTCTTCGAGTCATTTTAAGAAGTCTTTTTACAATCTTTTAAACTTGTTTTAAGACTTGAGCATTTGAGTTTGAGTAAGAGTAGAGTTGAGTTCATTTTCTTTAAAATGATATATGGGAACTAAGTATTCCCAAGAGAAATGTTTTTACATTTAAGTCAAGAGGAAACACCAATTTTTAAAAGAGTTCATGAGAAGATTTGAGTACTATCTCTTTTTAGAGAAAACCTTTTGAGTGATAATCTGAAAGTTGAGGATGAGGAAATGTTTTCTTTAAAACATAATGAGCTAAGTTATATTTTGGGAGTATTATTGAGCACCGATATGGGGGAGAGTTCTAACAACTCACAACCTCCATAAACCATGTAGCCAACGTGGGTAGAAAGGGTCATACTTTTTAGATGATTCCTTATTGCTTTTTTAGCATAGACTAGTGGATCAACTTAGTTGAAGAGTTCTATATCCCGGTAAGGTATAGGACAGTTCTGGCAGCATGGGCGAGACACTATATCATCACATAGCTCATAGTGATGGTTGTCGGTTAGAGAATCTCCCAAATAAAGTTTATTTTGTATTTTTACATACAAACTAAGTTATATTGTATTTTCCAATATGTTGAGGTTTTATTTACTGTTTTAAAAGCTTTTCTTTATATTGCATTATTGTTATTGCTTTATATGGAATTGAGTTGAGGTTGAGTTGAGTTGAGACTAGGTAAGTTGTTTCTTCAGTTCCAGTTCAAGATTTTGTCATGTTTTAGATTTCTCCTCACATGCTTGTACATTCAATGTACTGACGCTATTTGGCCTGCATCGTTTTATGATGCAAATACAGGTAACCAGGATCATCAACCAGCGCTTCGTTGATCCAGTTGAGTTTCAGAGTTGTTTGCTGAGCCTCCTTGCTTCTGGAGGATCCTTTCTTTATTTTCAGTTATTTCAGTTGCTAGGATGATCGGGGGTCTTGTCCCGACATCCCTCATAGTATTAGAGCCTTCATAGATAGATAGGCAGTAGTGCCTGAGTCTTTTCATTTTCAGTTGGTTATGTTGAGACTTGAGTTGCCTCTTATGCTAGTTGAATGTTTTATTTCTAAAATATTCTGAGTATTTCTTTGAGACATTTAGTAAAGTTATGCTTTTGAGTTCATCTTATTTATGAGTAAGTCTTCCGCTAAGAGTTAAGCCAGGCCAAGGGTTCGCTTGGGGCCAACAATGGTTCTAGAGTGTCGGCCACATCCAGGGTGTAGGCTCTGGGTGTGATAATTACTTGCTATGAAATTTGCAACATAAGAAAACCATGGCATTAAATCATGAGAGGAAGCTACAATGGGCTCATCTGGGAAGTCATCATTCCCACCTTGAAAGATGGTCACTCACTTGGTTTTAACATCATCTTCGGTCTTTTACTTCAAAATCAAACTCTTGCAGGAGAAATATCTATTTGATCAATCATGGTTTGACATCTTTATTTGTTATTAAGCAACGAAGGTCAGCATGATATGTGTGTACAATCACCTTAGTTCCCAACAATTATGACCGGACCTTTTCAAACGCGAACACCACTGCTAGAAACTCTTGCTCCATTACCATGTATGCAGGAGAGCCTTACTTGCATCATTAACCGGATGGAATATTTTATCCTTTCGCTGCCCAATAACTGTTCCTAAATAAATACACTTGTGTCACACATCAACTCAATAGGCTTAGAGCAATAGGGGGCTATGATTAATAGGGCTAAGGTGAGCTTAACCTTGATACAAGTGAAATCCTCAAAAAAAAGATGTATCAAATATGAACTTGGTTTCTTTTTCTAACAATAGAAACAAGGGATGTGTGATTTTGGAAAAATTGATGATGAACCTTCGATTAAATCCGGTATAGCCTACGATTCTTCTCACTTCCTTGACTATTTTTGGTGGAGGAAATTTTTCTACCACGTCCACGTTTGTTTGATAAACCTCATATAACACCCTAAAAATTTGTAAGTTAAGATCCGAACTATTCTTCATTAACATGTACGGTCGTATCGGGTGATTTTTAGGTTAACCATATGTGCAAAGGTAAATTCTTTAGCCTGGGAATGATTTTTGATATAAATTAAGGTCACTAGAAACTCCTAGCACAAAGTTGAGTTGAAAGTTTCCTTACTGATTAAGTTTTGATGTAAGATTCTCTTTGGGTAAACTTTATGTCACGACCGAGACCGTCGTGATTGGCACCCATACTAACCCTACGGTGGGAGAACCATTACTACAACCCAACTAAACAGCCTTAACCAAAATACTACACATTTAAAGATACAGAAGTATGTTTAAATGCAGAAATAATGTGGAGTTCCCATGAACTCCGGAAGTCTAACAAATCGTTACTAAAACATTGCGGAAAACACCCTTAGAATCTGAAAGTCAATGTACCAAAACATCTAAAGTTCAGCAAGTCTAAGGAAAATGGGTACAACCCAAACTAAACATACGAGTAAAACTAACTAGAAAGTCTGAGTCCGAAAATATTGGACTAAAACATAGAGGACTCATGGCAGCCTGAAAGAAGTAGCTAACCCATGAATCCGATATTGCTCACTAATCTCCTAAACGAGGTCTTTTCGCATCCGCCTGTAGATACCCTGTACTCAACAAAGAAGGAGTAAGTGCAGTATCAGTACACAACCACTGTGTACTGGTAGGATAACGCGGCTATTCCAGTAAGTAAAACATATATATAAGTAGTCACAACATAGTAATCACACATATACCGAACATATACAATATCAATTATCATTTCAGGAGCAATGTAATATTCCATATTCTCAATAATATGCATATATGACAAGTCAATGGTCCTCTCATGGAACCCATACCCAAACTGTTAGTGTGCCTGATCATGACACCCGATCCAAGTTAGTGTGTCGGAACGTGACACTCGATCCAAATTTATGTCGGCACTTGACATCCAATCCTAGTTAGTGTGTCGGAACGCGACACCCGATCCATTCAACATGCCACAATCACAATCACAATGTACATTCTCATAATCATACAATCAAGTTTTGATTCATGGCTTACAATCATTCATTCATACTCATTTACATTAGGTGTGATCAATAGTGAAACAATCACATACATACATGCATTACAATGAAGCAAATACTAACTTACATCACACAAACATCAAATCAAACCATAACCTACCTCGAAACCAAGCTTGAATCCCCCTAAGACACTTGAATCTTCCCTTTCCGGAATTTTTCCGCTTGTTTGTGGTCTAAAAACATACAATTATCGCAAGGATAAATAAACGAGGCCTAATTACCCAGATTACAATCGAAATGATTAACCCTAGGCCAAACCCAAGATCCTAATACCCAAGATTAGGGCTTTTTCCACCATTAACTTCAGATCAAAACCTTCCCCCAACAATAATTACCCAAGAATCTAAGTTCTACGGATCGAAATACGGATTAGAGGAGTAAAATCCTTACCTTTAGTGCTAGAAGAGGTGGAAAACCTTCAAGAAAAATCCCTGGGTTGTCTCTTAGCTCTGAAGAATGAAACTTGCGGAAAATAACATTTTTGTGGTTTATTTCCGACTTAAGTGCCCATAGCGGGTTCTGAATGCCGTTTTTGGTATATCCTTAGGCCTAATAGTTAATTGATGCTAGCCAGACCTTAGATCAGTCTTAGAGAAAATGGATGCACCCTGCAACTGGTGAAAACGATAATCTATCCGAGGTAGTGGATACTTGTTACGAATGGTGACCCTATTCAATTGACGATAGTCTATGCACATTCGCATACTACCATCCTTTTTCTTAACAAACAAGACAGGGGCACCCCATGGGGAAGCACTAGGATGAATGAATCCTTTATCAAGAAGCTCTTGGATTTGAGCCTTAGGCTCTCTTAAATTTGCTGGAGCCATACGGTAAGGAGGGATAGAAATGGTGCGGGTACCAGGTTCCAAGTCAATGCAGAAATCGATATCTCTATCCGGAGGCATACTAGGAAAATCAGTAGGAAACACTTCTCTAAATTCTGACACCACAGGAATAGACTCAATAGAGAGAGACTCAACTTCAACATCCCGAATATGAGCTAAATAAGCCAAACAACCCCGCCCCACCAGTTTCCTAGCCCGAATGGAGGATATGATCTTAGCTGGTTTAGGCTTGTACACCCCTTCCCACTTTTAACTTTTCCCTACCAGGGATCTCTAGAGTAACAAACTTAGTATTACAATCAAGCACAACATAAGAGGGGAACAACCATGTCATGCCTAAGATGATATCTAAGTTAGTCATATCCAAAATAACAAAATCAACCCAAGTCTGAAAACCCATAAACAAGATAGGACAAGCACGATATACATGGGTGACTATGACACTCTCCAGCTGGGGTAGAAACATGGATAGGGGCATCAAGTACATCACAAATCATATCAAATCCAAGGCAAACTAAACAGACACATAAGAATAAGTAGAACCCGGATCAAATAACACATTAGCCATTCCGTCATGGACAAGAATAGTACCTGGGATCACTACATCCGAAGACTCTGCCTCACTCTTGCCTGGAAAGGCATAACACTGACCCCTGTCATCTTGACGGGCGACTTCCCTACCTGGGTACGCCGTACCTCTGCCTGCGTTACCATTTCCCAGACCTCCATGGCCTCGCTAATTTCTACCTCGCCCACCTTGTAGATGTCCTCAACCATTATTACCATTTCCCACGGGTACCACTACTCTAGTCTGCTGCTGCGCGGGGTCCAACATTCGTGGGTGGGGATAATCTCTCCTCATATGCCCAGGTTCTCCACAATTATAACAAGTGCAATCAAAAGATGACCTGCTGCCCACCGAAGGTGCGGCCCACTGGCTATCATGAATCAAATTCTGAGGTGGAGTTCCTAAGTAATTACCTGTAGAAGCGGGCATAGCAGACTGAATTGTCCAGGCTGCAAGTGTCGGCCTACTTGAACCTTTGGAGTAGGAGCCCTGAAAGTTACCGGTGCTCTTAGCTTTCTTAGCCAACCCCTTAGCTTGCCCATCACGCCTCACTCCTTCCACTTTCTTCACAAAATATGTTACCTCATTAAAACTTTTTCCTGCAGAAGTCATGTGAATAGACAATACCTGTAACTCGGAGTTTAGTCCCTTTACGAACAGACATATCCTTTTTTCCTAAGTAGTCACCAATTGCGTAGCATATCTAGACAAAGCATGGAACTTAGCCTCATAAGAAGCCACAAACATACCACCTTGCTCCAAAGCCATGAATTCATCCTTCTTACGATCTCTCAAGGTCCGGGGTACATACTTTTCCAAAAACAGAGCATGAAACTGGGTCCAAGTGGGGGGGGGGGTAAAACTGATGATCTACACTCCACATATGCTCTCCACCACTGCTTTGCCTCACCCTGCAGCTGGAAGGTCACGAACTCTACCCCATGCTGGTGTACAATACCTAACTTATGCAGCCTCTCATAACAATCCAAGATAAATTCATAGGCGTCCTCACTCTCAGAACCATCGAACACAGGAGGCTTCAACTTTACAAACTTAGTCAACATCTCATGATCATTACCAGTCATTACGAGAACCAACAAAGGACGGAAAAAGGCATCAGTACCTAATGTTGCATCTCCCCTGGGACTAGTAGCAGTAACGGGGTGGTTGGTTGAGGGTTGAGTAGCTTGCACTGCTGGAAGGATTCCAGGACCAACCAATCATTTCGAAAAAGACATGATTTGTAGAGCTAACACTGGATCTAAGGGAGGAACACCGATATTCCTAGCCGGTTCATCCTCTTCCTGTCCAACATCCCCCTCGTCCTCAATCTCCACATTCTTTTCCACCTCTTCATGATATGCGGGAGGAACCTCTTCTATGGGAGCATTCTCGACTAGTGCTCCACCCCTGGCGGGTGCTACCCTTCCTCGGACTCTACGAAGTGCTCTTCCTCTACCCCTGCCTCGACCATGACATCTTGCTGGGGATTCCTCAGCTAGCTCATGTACGGGAGCTACGGGCCTGACGCTGTTGAATCTAGTGTTAACCAAATGCGGATAGAAGTGTGAAGGAGATTATATACCAATTTGGATCGCCAGATAACAATTGGAATCAAGTTATAGCACAAAAGGAGACAAGAGAAAACAAAGAGATTTCCTAAAGTACTATAGCTTCTCGAAGAAAAGTACAGACGTCTCCGTACCGTTCTGCAAGACTCTACTAAACTCATTTTGGTACACCGAGATCAACAAACCTAGGGCTCTGATACCAACTTTGTTACGATCCAGACCGTCGTGATTGGCAGCCACGCTAACCCTTCGGTGGGAGAACCATTACTACAACCCAACTAAGCAGCCTTAACCAAAATACTACACATTTAAAGATACATAAGCAGGTTTAAATGCAGAAATAAAGTGGAGTTCCCATAAGCTCCGGAAGTCTAACAAATCGTTACTAAAATATTGCATAACACACCCCTAGAATCTGGAAGTCAATGTACCAAAACATCTAAAGTTCAACAAGTCTAAGGAAAATGGGTACAACCCAAACTAAACATACGACTAAATCTAACTAAAAAGTCTGAGTCCGAAAACAATGGAATAAAACATAGAGGACCCATGGCAGCCTCAAAGAACTAGCTCACCCTTGAATCCGATCTTGCTCACTGATCTCCTAAACGAGGTCTGTTCGTAGCCACCTGAAGATGCCCTGTACTCAACAAAGAAGGAGCAAGTGCAGTATCAGTAAACAACCACATTGTACTTGTAGGATCACGCGGCTATTCCGGTAAGTGAAACATATATATAAGTAGTCACAACATAGTAAACACGCATATACCGAACATATACAATATCAATTATAATTTCAGGAGCAATGTAATATTCCATATTCTCAATAATACGCATATATGAAAAGTCAATGGTCCTCTCATGGAACCCATACCCAAACTGTTAGTGTGCCGGATCGTGACACCTGATCCAAGTTAGTGTGTCGGAACGTGACACCCGATCCAAATGTATGTCGGTACGTGACATCTGATCCCAGTTAGTGTGTGCAAACGTGACACCCGATTCATTCAACAAGCCACAATCACAATCACAATGTACATTCTCATAATCATATAATCAAGTGTTGATTCATGGCTTACAATTATTCATTCATACTCATTTAAATTAGGTGTGATCAATAGTGCAATATTCGCATACATACATGCATTACAATGAAGCTAATACTAATATACATCGCACAAACATCAAATCAAACCATCACCTACCTCGAAACCAAGCTTGAACCCCCCTAAGGCACTTGAATATTCCCTTTTCGTATTCTTTCCGCTTGTTCGTGGTCTAAAAACATACAATTAACACAAGGATCAATAAACGAGGCCTAAATACCCGTATTACAATCGAAAGGATTAAACCTGGGCAAAACCCAAGATCCCAATACCCACGATTAGGGCTTTTTCCACCATTAACTTCAGATGAAAACCTTCCCCCAACAATAATTACCCAAGAATCTAAGTTTTACGGATCGAAATACGGATTAGGGGAGTAAAATCCTTACCTTTAGTGCTACAAGAGATGGAAAACCTTCAAGAAAAAGCCCTGGGTCGTCTCTTAGCTCTCAAGAATGAAACTTGCAGAAAATAATATTTTTGGGGTTTATTTCCAACTTAAGTCACGTCTGTTCCGCTATGGCGGACCTTATCCCGCTACAGAGGCCCTGCCCTGGCAGCTTACACGGACACAAAGAGTTGAATTTAGAGTTTCAAACCCCCATTTCACAACACACCTTCAACCCATGACATTCAAAAACTACTCGTTCACGCTAAGATCAGTTTCGGAAGTTATACTCACCCAAATTTGATTCCGTCAAGTCGTACGGGTTTCTTAACGTCTTAGCTATCTACTTATGTGATCAAATTAATAATTAGATCTCTCATTAATTACCAAATTTCCCTAGACCTCATTGACTCAGATTTCGTCCAAATTTGGACTAGGCTAGGAATTTTTAAGTTACTACTCAAAAGTTTTATGGCCCCAATTCTTTTTCCATTGGCTGTTCCCTAACGACGGGATCACTTTGTTACACTTTAAACAACCATATCTCTTAGAATATAAAGAATTATGTTGCCCATAAAATATTAAATTAAATGTACTTGAATCTTCTTTCCAACGCCACCAATTTCGCAACAATCTGAGGTTTGAGTAAAATGTTATGACCATTTTAGTAACCTGATACAGTGCGCTAACGAATTAGCTAATGGAAAAACTTTAAAAATGGTCGTTTTTGTCTTTTTACCTCTAAGAAAACCCTAAATGAATTTCTTGACTAATTAAAGACCCAAAATAATCAGATTTTCATTTCTTAATACATCATTCTCTTCTCTCTCAAACCCTAAGACAAAACCCTAAGGAAAAATTAAAGTAGAAGACTCCATTCATGATTCTTTCAATCGTTTTAAAGATTCTTCTTCAATGTAAGTGTTTCTCCAAGAATTTCATTCTTTCCCACTCAAATTCCTCCATACAATTATGAATTTCAAGAAAGGTTTTCTTGATTGTTCTCCTTAAAACTAGGGTTTCAAGACTTCTAACCAAGCTATTTTTCAAGATTCTTAAAGAACCTTGATCTTCCAGGTATATAAGGCTATCATAATGTTGGACTAATTCATCCTCATGCCCTACATCCACTTTCAAATCAGTATAAGAGTAATCTAGGATTCTATCCCTAGATTTGAGTATTCTTGAGATAAGTTGATTTGAGTTCTTGAGTTCCTATTTTTTTTTGAAATTCTATTCCTAATTATTGAATTGCTATATGTTATGCATTAAAATTCTTGAGTTGATTCGTTCATGTCTATATTTCAGCATGAACCCTATGAATTGAGTATTTTTTTGATGAGTGGTAACATTCAGTTCCGAGTTCTTGAGTTCTGAGTACTGAGTTTTCATATTGCTATTAAGATCCCTGAGTTGAGTCGTTCATGCCCATAATTCTACATGAACCCTATGATTTGAGTTATAAATTTTGAAAAGCTTTTTAAAGCAAATACTTGAGTTCTTAAACTGAGTTTTGAGAAAGTAATGATGACTTTTTAGAAAAGAGTTTCTAAAACATGATTAGTATAACAATCGAGAATTCCATTAATGTATGAGCAGTATGGTATCTAGATATACCATTAATGTTTATGCAGTATGACTTCCCGAGTCATCAATGATCATATTAAAATATGTTTTTGAAAAAGAGTTTTCAAGTATGAATTGACTAACAGTATAAGGGGACTATGCAATCCCAAAGGTATTAATTTTTACATTGATAAAAGAGAAACTGAGATTTCTAAATGAGTTATGAGTTCAATAGATATTTCAAGAGCAGTTACCTCTTTTACGAGGGAAGTATGAGCAATTATCTCAAACCAGAGAAAGAGTTATGTTTTTAAATATATGAGCATGAGGTATATATTATTAGTAGTAGTATTGAGCACTGCTATGGGAATGAGTTTAGACTACTCACATTCCTCATAAACCATGTATTCCAATATGGTTACATGATCATAATTTTTAGATGAATCCTAAGTACCTTCGGGCAAAGATTAGTGGATCCACTTAGTTGAGGTGTTCTATACCCCAGTAAGGTATATGACGGTTCTGGCACTGTGGGTGAGACGTTGTATCATCATGTATCTCATAGTGATGGTTGTCGGTTAGAGAATCTCCTAATAGAGTTAAAGTGTATTTTTATATATCACTTATTATGTTGAGCTCAGAGATGAGAAAGTATTTTGTAAAGCTTTAAATGATTTAACTCCTTTATTTCGTTACATTCAGCTTGAGTATATTGTTATCTATTGATGTTCTCTCTTTCAGTTATATGTTATTTAGCTATATTACATACTCGTACATTCAATGTACTGATGTCATTTGACCTGCATCTTTTAATGATGCAGATACATGTTCTTTGGATCCTCAACTAGAGTCCGTTGAGATCACTTCGTCTGCTCGCTTACTTTTGAGTAAGACCTTCTTGCTTCCGGGGGGTTCCACTTTTATTTTCAGTTGTTAGGATGTCGAGGATCTTGTCCCGATAATACTTCTGTAATAGTAGAGGCTTCATAGATAGTTTAAAAGTCAAGGAGTCTATCATTATTCCCTTTTTTGTTGTAATGTTTTGAGTTCATGAGGCATTTAAGTAATACTTGTTAAATTATTTCTAGATGATTATTGGAGTTGATTTCAAGTTAAGTTTTTAAAGTTATTTTTGCATCATTAGTTTCCATTTTGCTTGAGTAATTTCGCTGAGTAATGAGCCAGGCCTAGGGTTCGCTTGGGAACCAACAATGGTTTTCGAGTGCCGCCACATCCAGGGTGTAGGCTCGGGTCGTGAAAAACTTGGTATCAGAATACAGAGTTCAAGTGTCTTAGGGTGTGTATGAAGTCGTGTCAGTCGGATCTTATTTATGGTTGTGAGGGCCTCACTTCTATAAATGAGTGACTATAGATATTTAAGAAAAGTTTCCCTTCTTTCATACTCTAAATCCTGCAATAGAGTTGTGTCATAAGGAACTTATTCAAAACTTGTGTGTTGCTCATATCCATTCGACTACCCCGTATACTCAAGGTAGTTGAAAAGCAAAGCCAAATCCTTATTGATGAGTTACTCTCAGCAAAAGTCTTGATAAAGTCATGAGGCTGTAGAAGGGCTTGATAGAAGCTCGTGAGTAAGTTAAGTGTTGAGTTTCAAAAGAATGCACTCTTATTCATATGATTCGTGCGTTCGAGCTAAAGCGCGATGTATTCCCAAAATCTTTTCTCTAAACCTTGTTTCAGTTGAGACCCTTATGGGGAAGTGTGTTTTAGAGCTTGGGTAGTGTTTTCACCCAAAAAGATAGTATGAGTTATGAGATTATAAGCAGTAGTAGTAAAAGTGCCCAAAGTTAGAAGAAATGCATGCAGAGGTTCAGTAATCTAAGAAATAGAGATAGTGATGAGGCAAGCTATGTTATTATAGTCATGAACCCAGTAATTTATTAATGAGGAGTTTTGCCTTATGGGTAGACTAAGAAGTGATGAGTTTATGTAGATTTCATGATAGGAGGTAGAGTAAGAGTTACTAGTATGGATGAGTTAGAGTATACTTTAACTAGAAGGGAGTTTATGTCAATGTAACATTGTGTTAGTGAAAGTCAAGTATAGGTATTTAATAAAAGAGTAGAGTATTCATGAGGTCATATATCTAAGCTAGGCTTAAGATTTTTAAGGGAGAGCCCATGATATTCAGAAGATTATAGAACTAATTAAGTAATGATGTATAGTGAATGGGTAAGTAGTATTTAAGTTGTGAAAGGAAGTGTGATGGTAAATTGTAAGTATGAAGACTTAGAGGAAAAGATTGACTACTTGCCATGAGATTTTAGTGAGCGAGCTGTTTTTATTTTATTTTATCTAGTGGTCATAAGTTAGTATAGTAAGCGAGAAATCATGTTGATATCCGGGTTTAGTAATAAACATTAAGCTTTAATTTGAGATGAGTGTCATGATCAAAAGAATGACAACATGAGGGTGATGATGTTATTCTTGAGATCTGATCCGGCAGACTTGACATAGAGTAGGTGAGGAATTGAGATGTTAGTTTCAATGAATATGAGTGGTACAAGTGAGATATCCTAACTTTTAGATAAGGGCAATGAAGTGTGGCTAAGTCATAATATTAACAAGAGTATTAAGAGGTGTACCCGAGATTGTATGTAATCAGACGAGGTTCCAATTAAGTTAATGATTTTCCATATGTGTCTAGATAGTATATTTGAGCTGTCAATGTGGAATAGGTTGATGTAAGCATTATTTTTTTTCCTTAAGAGTTAGATGAAACGGCCTTATAATCCAATGAGAAGAGGTTAAGAGAAGTATCTTAGAATGAGGTCTTAGAAGGAGTCTTAGTACCTGCTAATGGAGAGTTCAGTAGCCATGAGATAAGCCTTTCCCCGAGTATTAGAGTAAAGGGAATGTAGACCAGCTTAGACATAATTGAATAGATCCATAGTTTTCAAGTGTCAGCTTTAGACCCCAAGGGGGAGATGATAAGATGAGAAATCAAGTCAAGTGTTGAGAATGAGATAGTGATGTCTTCAGAAAGAGTTTTGGAGATACATCAATCCATTCATAATCTTGTGTATTCCTCAAGTCCAGTTATTACGACATGATGATGATGTTTCTTTTATCAGAATTGTGTCTATGACCTATGCTCATACACTTCAGAGAGATTCACATCTATACTCAGTTTTCAGAATGAGGGACAAAGACTTTAGCCCATTAATCTCAAGCTTAATCCATAAAGTTATGGATATCAGCCTCATGCTATGAACCTATTCATATAAGCATTCATGTCTCACAGTATGTTCAGTCTCACAAATAAATGATTTACTCTCAATGGCTAGCAACATAGTGTTATGCCATGCATATTCTTCTATCAGACATCTCGAACAAATCGTACCTATGATCTTTCGCCCTAAAGCTCTTTCAGTGATCTTTTTAGTTTTGAGAGTGGTGTTGTTGATAGTAGTTTTTTGAAGATAGAGGAGAGGAATTCTATCTCTTATTGTGATAGTGATGGTGTGGTTATTCCATCTAAGGTTATAAATGTAGAGGAAGAAGGAGATAAGGAATGAGTAATAAGGACGTTGTTGGTAAAAATGCATGAAAGTTCTGTTGGTAGAAGTGGTGAGAGAAAGAGGAATTCTTATAAGGAGTGGTTAGTAGGAGTCCATGGAGTGGTTATAGTACTAGGCTGGAATGTGGTGTTGGTAAGATATGGACAATGCGTGATACATTAAGTGTTTCTTGATATGAGTTCAAGGTTAGCTGAATGTAGTGGTAAGGAGTAGTGTTCTTGGGATGGGATACCTTATAGAGGTATAGAACCCGAATCTTGTGATTTAGATCAGAATAATATCCCTACTTTGTGATTTTGAGTTAGGCTTGAATATAGTAAGAGTAACCCCTTCCATCCTCTGTTTAACCATCATTCGAGGATGAATGATCCCAAGGGGAAGCTATTGTAAGACCCAAAAAATTTCTAAGTTAAGACCCGAACTATTTTTTATTTACATGTACGGTCGTATCAGGTGATTCTTAAGTTGACCATATGTGTAAAGGTAAATTGTTTAGTGTGGAAATGATATTGGATATGAATTAAGGTCACTAGAAACTCCTAGCACAAAATTGAGTTGAAAGTTTCCTTACCGATTAAGTTTTGATGTAAGACTCTCTTTGAGTCAACTTCAAACGACCACATCTCTTAGAATATAAAAAGTTACGTGGCCCATAACCTATCAAATTAAAGATATTTTAATCTTCTTTCAAACGCCACTAATTTCTCAAAAATCTGTGGTTTCAGTTAAAAGTTATGACCATTTTAGTAACCTGATATAGTGCAATAACGAATTAGCCGATCGAAAAACTTTAAAAAGGGTCGTTTTTGTCTTTTTACCTGTAAGAAAACCCTAAACGAATTTCTTGACTAAATAAAGACCCAAAAAAATCAGATTTTTATCTCTTAATACATCATTCACTTCTCTCTCGAACCCTAAGACAAAACCCTAAAGAAAAATCAAACTAGAAGACTCCATTCAAGATTATTTCAATCTTTTTCAAGATTCTTTCAATCTTTTTCAAGATTCTTCTTCAATGTAAGTCTTTCTCCAAGAATTTCATTCTTTCCAACTCAAATTCCTCCATACAATTATGAATCACTAGTGAAAATTATAATTCTTTACCATAGAGATTTCAAGAAAGTAATTCAAGAATCTCAAGAAAGGTTTTCTTGATTGTTCTCCTTCAAGCTAGGATTTCAAGACTTCTAACCAAGTTCTTCTTCAAGATTCTTCAAGAACCTTAATCTTCCAGGTATGTAAGGCTATCATAGTCTTGGACTAGTTCATCCTCACGCCATACATTCACTTTCAAATCAGTAAAAGAGTAATCTAGGATTTTATCCCTAGATTTGAGTATTCTTGAGATAAGTTGATTTGAGTTCTTGAGTTCCTATTTCTTTTTGAAATTCTATTCCTGATTAATGAATTTCTATATGTTATTCATTAAAATTCTTGAGTTGATTCATTCATGTTATATTTCAGCATGAACCCTATGAATTGAGTAGTTTTTTGATGAGTAGTATCGTTGAGTTCTGAGTTCTTGAGTTTTGAGTACTGACTTTCCATATTTCTATTAAGATCCCTGAGTTGAGTCGTTCATGTCCATAATTCCACATAAACCCTATGATTTGATTTAGAAATTTTGAAAAGCTTTTTAACGCCAACACTTGAGTTCTTAAACAGAGTTTTGAGAAAAGAGTTTCTAAAACATGATTAGTATGACAATCGAGTCTGTAATCAATGTATGCGCAATATGGTATCTAGATATACCATCAATGTTTATGCAGTATGACTTCCCGAGTCATCAATAATCATATTAAAATATGATTTTGATATGTTTTTGAGAAAGAGTTTTCAAGTATGAATTGAGTAAGAGTATAAGGGGACTATGTATTCCAGAGGTATCAATTGAGTAAGAGTATAAGGGGACTATGTATTCCAGAGGTATCAATTTTTACATTGATAAAAGAGAAACTGAGATTTCTAAATGAGTTATGAGTTAAAAATATATTTCCAGAGCAGTTACCTCTTTTAAGAGGGTAGTTTGAGCAATTATCTCAAACCAGAGGAAGAGTTATGTTTTTAAACATATGAGCATGAGGTATATATTATTGGGAGTAGTATTGAGCACCGAGATGGGGATGATTTCAGATAACTCACATTCCTCATAAACCATGTATGCGAACATGGGTACAGGATCATACTTTTTAGATAAATCTTAAGTGCCTTCGGGCAGAGCTTAGTTGATCCACTTAGTTGAGGTGTTCTATACCCCGGCAAGGTATAGGACAATTCTGGCCATGTGGGCAAGACGATGTATCATCACGTAGCTCATAGTGATGGTTGTCGGTTAGAGAATATCCCAATAGAGTTAAAGTCTATTTTTATATATGACTTATTATGTTGAGTTCAGAGATGAGAAAGTATTTTGTAAAGCTTCAAATGATTTAACTATTTTATTTCTTTACATTCAGCTTGAGTACATTGTTATCTATTGCAGTTCTCTCTTTCAGTTATTTGTTATTAAGCTATATTACATACTCGTACATTCAATGTACTGATTTCATTCGACATGCATCTTTTAATGACGTAGATATATGTTCTTAGGATCCTCAACAAGAGTCTGTTGAGATAACTTTGTGTGCTCGCCAGCTTTTGAGTAAGACCTTCTTGCTTTCAGAGGGTTCCACTTTTATTTTTAATTTTTAAGATGTCGAGGATGTTGTCCCGATAATCCTTCTGTAATAGTAGAGGCATCATAGATAGTTTAAAAGTCGAAGAGTCCATCATTATTCCCTTTGTTGTAGTAATGTTTTGAGTTCATGAGGCATTTAACTAATACTTGTTAAATTATTTTCAGACGATTATTGGATTTGAGTTCAAATTAAGTTTTTAAAGTTATTTTTGCATCATGAGTTTTCATTTTGCTTGAGTAATGTCTTTCGCTAAGTAATGAGCCAGGCTAAGGGTTTGCTTGGGAACCAACAATGGTTTTTGAGTGCTAGCCACGTCCAGGGTGTAGGCTCGGGCCGTGAAACCTCAATTCACTTCTCGGAGATCTTGTGCCCCAACACAATCCCATCGTTCAACATGAAGTTACACTTTCCCCAGTTGAGTGCCAAGTTGGTTTCCTGATAGCTCTATAGAACAGCCGCCAAACATGTCAAAAATTCCTAAAAAGAGCCTCCTACCACTAGAGAGTCCTCCATAAACACGTTCATTGTATTACACCATATCTGAGAAAATGTAAATCTTACACCGTGGGAATGTGGCAGGGGCATTGCATAATACAAAAGGCATTCGCTTGAATGTAAATGGTCTATAGGGTCATGTGAATGTTTCCTTTTCTTGATATTTTGAAGCTATGGATATTTGATTGTAACCTCAATAACAATAATAATCCTTGCCGACGAGTCTTTCGAGCATGTAATCCATAAGAGGCACAGGGAAATGATATTTTTTGGTGCTAGTATTCAACATTCTATAATCCATGTACACTCTCCTTCTACTCAACGATTTAAAAACTACCAGATCCTCTTTATCATTGGGAACCGCACTAATTCCTTCCTGTTTTGGAACACATTGCACTTGGCACATCCATGTCTATGCAAAATTAAGTAAATCACTCATACATCTAACAACATTATTATCTCTTTCTTGAAAATTTCTTGCATTGGTGTGTGGAGTTGGCATTGATGTTCGATATACGGAGAGCTTCCTTCTTGGAGGGTGATTCTGTGTGTGAAAATACACGATGGAATCCCAATAATGGCTCCAATGATCCACCCCAGGGCCTTAACATGATTTTTTAAAACCTTCAACAACGCCTCAAATTGATCTTCATTCAACTTAACAGAAACTATCACTGGCAAGGTTTTATTGTCTCTGAGGAAAGCATACTGAAGATGTGCGGGAAGCGGTTTCAACTCAATAGATGGAGGCTCAATTATTGATGGTTTGGAAGGAAGGTTTTGTCTATTTTTCAAATCCAAGTCAAACTTCTTTGTGTTGTACGAATAAGTGCCCATTCCTGCTAATATGTTGCATGATTCATCAAACTCCTCTACATAAGTTCTCGAATGATTCAAGAGGGCTTCTTGTAATGGTTCTTCCACAAGAAACTCTTCGATGTTCCACTCATTAGTTCTAACGATAGTGTCTATTTGAGAAACTCTTTCCAATTCAATAGGTTGTTTCATAGCTTGATGCACGTTGAGCCTCACCTTTTTCCCACTTAATACCAAGTTCATGTCTTTTCCTTGTATATTTATAAAGGTCTTTCCCAGTGAAAGGGAATGGTCTTGCCCAGTGAAAAGGAATGGTCTTCCCCAAAACAATTAGCACTTCCCTCTCGTTTTCCACATCCAGTATCGCAAAATACACAACAATAGAAATATGCTTGACAATCACCAACACAACATGAATTATTCCCACAATTTCTTTAATTGAATGGTCACCCATTAGTAACTTCATTCGAGATGGCGAAAAGGGCCCAATGTGACATCTAATAAATTTTTACTAGGGCATCATGTTAAAATTTGCTTCTTCAGCACACAAATCACCTATCCACTCCCCTTTATCCCATTTGATATGGGATTTCAAATTGCTGACAATCATTATTCAATCTCATTGCCAATTCTGTAAGAATGGCATTGCAATAGTTCGTAACCTTCGTCACCATGTTGTCATGAGGACACAAGGGTTCACATAAAGTCTTCATGAATTGAGCATTACTCGGTGTAGAAGCATACTCATTTGTGCATGGGACATGGATATTGACTGAGCTTAACATCATTGAGAACTTTTGATAATAGGCGTTTCCCTTGAATCTTCTTGAGTGATGAATAGTGACTAGCCAGGACTCTTATGTTAAGATTGATTAGCCATGACTCTTCTTTCTTCATTCCTAAGGTGACTTTCTTCGGTTCTTCATCAATGTTATTAGGCAAGATAGGCTCATCAATCATATTATCTTCATATAGCTTAGTTTTAGGCCGAGATTATATCTGAGATGAGAGTTGATTCATCATTTTCTCTAGGTGTTCAATTAAGAGGGCACGTGATTCTACGGTTTGCGTAAGAAGTACAAGGTCGTGCTTCAACTCCTCTACTCCTTTATTTGTAGAAATTATCTTCTCCATGACTTTCTCTAGTATTCTTTCCATGTTAGCTTTGACCAGTGAGTCTTACTCCTTTTCTTTATGAAACATTCTTTTGTTTTGACCTTGGTTTCATCTCTCATCTCTCAGGATTTGTATCTTACTCTTGGGGAATAAGAGATTGTACTCCCTATATAGATCTCTTCATTACTTGATACCAGTTCTTTGAGGAAATAAACCTCGGTTTTACTTGTTTCCGATTCTCGCTATGCATTCCCCATATTAACACTTTGTAATTTTCATTCCAATCTGCAAGATGCAAAGGCTTCGATGATTTTGGTGGCTACTATTACTTGCTTGTCTCTTATTTCATCTTTTCTTTCTTTCTCCTCACACTTTTTAGTAGAGGTGATGCATATTGTCCCGTCGACTCCCCTTTTGTGCCAATTACAGTTTGTTCGAACAACCCTTTGGAGTAAACACTTTGCTCTATCAAATAACTGATCCATAGTTGATCCACCTGACAAGCCCTTGAGAATCTCTTTGTTTCGACTACTCAAAGATCGGAAAATATATTGTAACAAAATAACCTTAAATAAATCATGTCTTGGTCACCTAACAACCCTTTGTTTAAATCTCAGCCAAACTTCATAAAGTGGTTCTTTCGGGTTTTGCTGAAAGTTTCTGATTTCATCTCTCAACTCAACTTCAAGAGAAATGGAAAAATATCTCTTAAGAAAATCAGCCTTCAGTTCCACCCAAGAGGTGATTGACCCTCAGGGTCTCCAAGCCATGTGGTAGCGTCTCCGGTTAATGATAAAGGAATCAATCTCAATCGAACCAATTTTTGACTTATACTCCCCATTTTAAAACCACTTTGCCTCCTAAGAGCCTCTTCATTTTTAGAAAATGAAGCATTGGACTTGTCACTTGAAAGATGACATCTCCTACCTCCGGTGGTAGGCAAATTGATTTGACTACACCTATCTCCATGGGTGCTTCATTTTTAGTGAATTCATTTGCGAACCGCACATCATCAACAAATTATTTGTCACTCTCTTGATTCATCTTGTCCTGTTTTTGGCAAGAAGCAACACAAATAAAAAGTAACAAGAACACAAAAATGCACTCAAGTTCAAATTTAAAAATTAATAAAAGACTATCGTTAACCAATCCGCGGCTATGACGCCGTATAAACGCTCAATTGTGTCTCATAATTCAGAGCGTAGACGGTCATATCTAACAAAATTACGCAACTTATGAGGTCGGGGTCAAATCACAAGGATCGGTAGATGTGACTCTTCTTCAAGTGATTTCTCTATTCGAACAAATTATCAAATTGAGTTTTCAATAATTGGAGGGTTTAGATAACAACTAAAAATTCAACAAAATTAAGCAAAAAAATAGGGAGTCAACAAAAATAAGATCTAAAAAGTTTTGAAAGTACTAGGGGCGTGTGCATAGTTATTAGGGTATATTTTTCTTCAGTTAAAATGATTAGGAATTAACGAAGATGGAGTTACAAATCCTAACCCCCAAATTAGATAGGTCTCTTACATTGTACCATAGATGTTTGCTGAAGTGGCAAAACATCTAATGTGAAAAAAGAAGACAAATGTGTGGGGGGGGGGGGGGGG